>PVJL010003065.1:0-170047 GCA_004026885.1 Lyroderma lyra
CCACCTCACACCTGTGAGAATGGCTGTTATCAACAAGACAAGGAATAACAAGTGCTGGAGAGGATGTGGAGAAAAAGGAACTCTGGTACACTGCTGGTGGGAGTGCAAACTGGTACAACCACTGTGGAAGGCAGTGTGGAGGTTCCTCAGAAAATTGGGAATGGAGCTACCATTTGACCAGCAATCCCCCTTCTGGGGACCTACCCAAACGACTTGAAAACCTTTGTCCGCAAAGACTTATGTACCCCAATGTTCATTGCAGCGCTGTTCACAGTGGCCAAAACACGGAAACAACCAAAGTGCCCTGCGACAGATGACTGGATAAAGAAGCTGTGGTACATACACACAATGGAATATTACTCAGCTGTAAGAAAAGATGAAATATTGCCATTTGCGACAAAATGGATGGACCTGGAGATCATCATGCTTAGTGAAATAAGCCAGACAGAAAAAACAAAGAACTGTATGACTTCACTCATATGTGGAATATAAAACTGAAAGCAAGAAAGAGAAAAGAAATGAACAAACAAACAAATAAGCCATGGACACAATCAATAGTTTAATGTTTATTTGGGGACAAATGGGTCAGGGAAGGGAGAAAGGGGAGGGGGTGGGAGAGGAGGTGGGGAAGCTAAATATAAGGTGATGGAAAGAGAAGTCACATTAGGTGGTGAACTTATTATACAACAAGTTGACAATGCACTGTAGAACTGTATGCCTGAAACCTATGTAATCCTTGCTAACATGTCACCCTAATAAGTCTAACAATAAAAATGAATTTTAAAAAAAACAAAAAACAAAATAAAAGAGATCTAGGTATTAGAATATTTCTCAAAGCATATATAAATATGCATTATGAATCTCCGAAAAAGTGGTAGGAAATGTAGTGTTTTCAAAATTTACTTGACCACCATAATTTTTTTCAAGGAACATCATTTATTGCCATAATTATTTATTGATTTCCTACTATGTACTTTATGTTGGTTTTAATGACTGCATAGCAAGATGAACAATCAGATTTCCTGCCTTAATGAAGCTTACAACTCAGGGAACAGATCACGTTGTCTATAACACATGGCTATTTAAATTTTATTAACTAAACTTAAATAACATTAAAAATCCTTAGTTCCTTAGTCCCACTAGTCATATTTCAACTTGTCAATACATGCATTGTGGCTAGAAGCTGCCATACTGATGATGCACATAAAAAAAATTGCATCATTGCAGAATATTCTATTGGCAACAGCTGCTTGAGAACATTATTCTATTTTTATTAATTATACACTAATAAGTACAGTCATTTCATTTTTCATAAAATTTTCTTCCAAAGACTACAAACTTTATTGGATCTTATCCTACCACAAGTCATCCTCTTAATCAAGTTAAGAAATTTCATTCATGATTAGTAGAAGTTATTCCTACTTCTATTATTACTTTATTCTCTTAATGAGTTGCTTCTGGATCCACTGTGTCACCTGAAATCAAGAGCACTGACAAGAATTAACAATCAGATTATATTAGACCAATCATACAGTGATCCTAGAATCAGAGGTTTCAAGATCTAGAAAAGTCCCTAAAGATGAGTTATTCCAATTATCTCAGTTTTTAAACTTAGGAATTGGAGCTCAGAGACATAGGAGCTTTTCCTACGTCACAGAGACATGAAATGGCAACGTTCCTTATCATAGTGACTGCACACAGTGCCCTGGATCTTAAATCGAGCCCTTCAGAAAGAACAAGTCCCATTACTAGCTAACAAGTGCAGCTACACAGAAGGGATTTTCCTGAACTATGGTATAAAAACGGAGCTCTTCTGTATGAGATTATTATCATTGGCATAAATTTAACTTTTACTGAAACTTAGTATCCACCATAAATAGTAAGCTCTGCAGAGAAATACACACTGACTTAATCTAAAAGTGTGTGTGTGTGTTTGCGCGCACGCACACGTACATATGTAAACATGCATATGTGCATAAGATCAGGGAAAAGGATGCAGATTCTTATTTCTCATTATGCAATTATATCATAATAAATATTTGACATTTGTATAGCACCTGACATTTCCAGAGGTTTTTATAAACATTATTTCATTAATTTCATGGCATCCTGTGAGAGAGATATTTTTTAAATGTGAGAGAACTGAGATAGAGAGATTATGAATCATTCTGTCCTGAGTCACATGACTGCTACACAGGAAACAGAACTTATATTCAGTGTTTTTGTTTAGAAAAATGATACACTATCACATCATAGCTGCTTCCCCTCTAAAACACAGTAAAACTTTTTGTGTAATGTTGGTGGGATTGTACAATGGTATGGCAGCTATAAAAAAAGTATGGCAGTTCTTCAAAAAATTAAACATAGAATTATCATATGATCCAGCAATTCCACTCATGGATGTATACACAAAAGAACTGAAAGCAGGTTCTTACAGAGGTATGTGTACACCCATATTCATAGCAGCACTACTCACAGTAGCTGAAATAGGGAGGCAACCCAAGGATACACTGACAAATGAATGGATAAGCAAAATCGAGTGTATCCCTACAATGGAATATTATTATTCAGCCATAAAAAGAAGTTAAATTCTGGCATGTGCTACAACATAAATGAGACTTGAGGAAGTTATGCTAAATGAAATAAGCCAATCACAAAAAGACAAATATTGTATTATTCCACTTACATGAAGTACCTAGAGTAGTCACAATCATAGAGACAGGAGGTGAAATGGTGGTTGCCTGGGACAGGCACTGGAAGAAGGAAGGAACAGGCAGTTGTTATTATATGGATACAGAATTTCAGCTTTACAAGATGAAAAAAGCTATGGAGATGGATTTTGGTGATGATTGCACAACGCTATTAATGTATCTAATACCACTGAGCTATAACACTTCAAAGTGGATATAATAGTAAATTTTATGTTATGTGTATTTTACCACAATACACAAATACCTGGCAAAATCATTCCTATTGCGCACATCATTTGTACTCCTCCAAAATGATTTTTGCAACAAAATAAAGCATGTAAAACAACCAAGTACTTAATCCGTATTCAGCATATCATTGACCTATTAGTAAGTCTGCCATCATCTCATAGTGGTCAGGCCTTATCATCAAATGTGGGTCATTTCCCTTTCCATGTGAATCCACAAACTTCCTATCTGCAATTATTTTTGTCTTCAGTGGGTACAGGTATTATAGAACAATCCTATCTTCCATTAAAGAGTAAGTCCACCAGGGTTCCTATCATTATATCCCAGGACAACTATGAATCAAAGGGCTGAGCAAAAGATTTTTTTCCTAACCTGTAAAACTTGTAGAAATCTCAGTTCTATTGAATAAATATGTTTTTAAAAAAAACAAAACATTTGGAATGTTTGCTTCAATTTTTTGGCAGAAAGTGTCTTTGAGTGGAAAGTGCCTTTTATCTTAACTAATGCCATGTAAATGCAGCATATTCTCTGGAGAGCTGGAATTACATGTTCTGTTCATCAGGATTATGAACTCTCTGTCCGGGAAATAATAAAAGTCAAACAGTCTCAAGGGATACATCTGAAAACTGAGTTGCATCCATTGAAAAAGCTAGAAATACCACTGGGGACTTGAAAATAGAACTTGAACAATTATTGAGAATGCATTCTTTTACCCCAAAGCAGATACACATTATACAACTGAATTTTTACATGAAATTTGAGGTTACTGGCTAGTAAATATGATAATAAATTTGAAAAACTTTTCAGCCTCTTGGTCCAAAAAGAGGTGAGGGGCTCCTTTTAAATAACAGGTCTATGGATTAAGTTCGAGTGCTTTTCCAACCATCTTCCTTGAAAGACCTGAACCTTGCACCCCCAAGGCAGAAGCAGTGGCTGATTTTGGACTGTGTGCCCATCTGTGCTCCCCTCATTTCCCAGGACAAGTATAGATCTCCAACTCATCAAAAGGATGAAGCTCTGCTCCCACAGCAGTTTAGAGTTACTAGAGCTCTTTATTAGTGTAAGTTCACACAAGATTGCATTCTAATAATAGTTTATTTGGTAGAATTCCAGAGTTAGAGAGTGCTTTAGAGACTGAATGTTTGTGTGTCCCCCCAAAATTCACATGTTGAAATCTAATTCCTCACAGGATGGTGTTTGGAGGCAGGGCGTTTGGGACATGACAGCAGAGCCCTTATGAATGGAATCAGTACCCTTATACTAAATAAACTCCAGAAAGCTCCGTCAGCCCTTCCACCATGTGAGAGCACAGCAAAAGAAGGCCATCTGTGACCCAGGAAGCTAAGTCATCAGACGGTACCTGGATGTTGGACTCCCAGCCTCGGAAACTGTGAGACGTAAATTTCCATTGCTCATAAGCCGCCTAGTTTCTGATAGTTTGTTATCGCAGCCTGAAGGAACTAAGACAACCAAGTAACTTCAAGATTAGAAACGACAATGTGAAAGAGTGGTTAAGAGCATCCACTCAGACGTCAGACAGTCTGGGTTTTATATCCTGATTCTGAGATGTCTCCATCTCTCTTCCAGATCGTTAAAGCCAATGGAATGAAGACTGGCCCCTAGAAACCGCGCACAAACTTCTCCCTATGCTTTCTCCTCCCTTTTGACTGAATTGGATATGACTTCGGCAGTCATGGACATGGGGTGTTATGTTGGCAGAGACCCTACCTGCCTAAGACCCTGAATAATGGCCGAGCCACCATCAACATGCATTCCTAAATGACCACAAGGAGCGCGTTACACTGCTCATGTGCTCACCTGCCAGAAACTACTACTATATGTGCAAGAAACAAATTCCTACTGTTGCAAGGCATATTATATGAGGGTCTATTTGGTACAGCAGTCAGCATTACCTTAACAAATACACCTATTTACTTGTGTCACTAAGTCAGGGAGAATGCTTTCCAACCTCACCGAGAGTTATGCATGACCTTGCAGGTATTGTTCAATTCTTCATTGAAGTTTTGCAATGTCTGAAAAAGTAAAGTTTTCTTTGGCCTGTAATGTATCACGGGAAACAATAAGGAGTATAAGATCAGAGCATGACTAGAATTTTACTGATGACCCAAGGCAAAATAAAATTCACTGTGCTCTTTTATAGCAATATTACATCTGCTGCTCTTTCAGCAGTAAAATCCTGTTTTGTCAGCAGCTACTGAGAACAGATATGACTCAGAGGACACATAAAAGCATACATGTAAGGTAACTAGCTATTATGTTTAGAAAACCATTTCTTTTGCAACTTAAGTGCATTCTAACATTTCATATTTTAAGTTATCAAAATCACATTCAGAATGCAAAACCTGAAAAACATTCTGCTCTTCTATTTATGTCCTCATTGCATGAGACAGAAGAAAGGTACAAAAGGTACAAGGATATGCAAAGAATCACAAATTTTAGATACTGAAGGGAACTTAAAGATTTTTGAGCAAAACAGTTTAATTCCATAGAGAAGGAAAGCAAGGCCTATCTGAAAGGACTGTGAACTACACGATAGCATTCCAACAGAGTTAGGACTAAAATTCAGTTGTCAGTGTTGGTTTTGGTTTTGAAAGAAAACCCATTTTTCAGGTAGATCAACTCCATGCCTTAGAACTGTGGAATCTTGTTTGTGTTTATAACATTATTCTCCAACTTTTCTTCAAAAAATGATATTATATGTTGACTTATTTTATAATATTTAACTTTGCAGGAGTAACAGTTCCAACTGTGTAGAAGTCCTCTTTTTTAAAAAATATTTAGAAACACAGAGTGGTTAGTTGCCAAGTATGATATTTACTCTTAAATACTAAACATTTCTCAGAACTCAAACATGATTTTATAAGCCTCACATAAAGTAATCACCACTTAAAGTTTGAGCACATGCAGATGACTTCTGGAATAACAGGTATAGAGATTACTCTCACCGTAAAAAGAAACAGATAACTGAATAGAAAACAGTGGAATAACACCTTTAAGGTATAATAAAACAAAAATTGTCAAACCTAGAATTCTATATGCCACAAAACCATTATTTAAAAAGGAAGGAGAAATAAGTAGATTTTCAGACAAACAAAACCAAAATTTGTCATCAGTAGACCTGCATCATAACAAATGTTCCAAAATGGACTTTGAGTTGAGACTTAATGACACTAGATATCAAAATGGATCAATACCAGGGACTGACAAATTACTGAGTATAAGCCAAATCAAACTAGTTACCTGTCTTTGGATGGTCCATAAGCTAAGATGATTTTCACATATTTAAATGGTAAAAAGGGAGAAAAATTAATAGAAGAATAATATTTTGAACACTATTGGAAATTCAAATGTTAATATTTATAAATAAAGTTTTATTAGAACACAGTCATAATCATTAGTTGACAAATTGTCCATGGCCATGGCCGCTTTCACTCTACAAAGGCAGAGTTAAGGAGTTACGACAGAGACTGTAGTGCCCACAAAGCCCTCGTGTTCACTCTCTGGCACTTTACAGAAAAAGCTTACAGACCCCTGACCCATAAGAATCAATGAAGAACACTGAAAATGATAAAAATGTGGGCAAACAAACAAATAAACAAACAAAGTGTTCTCATTTTTTTACTTTGTTTAAAAGACTGCTTAAAGCAAAAGTAATGGACTTGGATCATGAAATGTAAGCAATCTGTAGACGTGAAAAACAATGACAATAATAAGAGAAATTACAGGAGGGGAGTAAATAGAAGCATATTAGTATAAGGGTTCCTACATTATATATAAAGGGGTACACCTTAGTTCAGGCTGTTTAAACAACAAATACCAGGGCTGTAAGAAAAAAATCCAGCCATAAATGCCTCTATATTTCATATCATATGGCTAGATACTTTCAGACATCCCTCATATTTATTTCTTATAGTTCTGCTCTGGAGGCTAGGAAGTCCAAGATCAAAGTGCCAGCCAATATGATTTTTGTTGAAGACTCTCTTTCTGGTTTGCAAATGATATCTTCTTGCTGTATCCTTATAGAGTGGGAAGAGATTATCTCTCTCATGTCCCTTCTTATGTCATCTTATCCCATATTTGCCCTTGTGGCTTCATATCCCATCATAAGGGCTCTACCTTCATGACCAAATTACCTCTCAAAAGTCCTACCTCCAAATGCCAACACACTGGGAATTAGGTTTCAACATACGAATTTTGGGGGGATGCTAAACCTTCAGTCTATAGTAGCCAGAGTGGCTGCATTGACATGAGATACATTTTAAAACAAGGAATATCACAAAGAATAAAGATAAAGAACTCATAATGAACCTATTTCTTTATTGCCGTAGGCAGTGTGTCAGTCTCATAATCTGAAGGTCCTGAATTCAAACCTCAGAGGGGGCAGTAAAACTTTTGTTAGTTATTTAACATAAAATCTACCTCTTGGCTACTGGACTGGATGGATGGATGGATGGATGGATGGATGGATGGATGGAGTCAAAGATTTACTTCCTCCTAGTTGGCAGAAATATAGATCTTATAAACAATAATATTAAAAAAACTCATAATGATAAAAGTACCAATTCATCAAGAAGGCATTTTAACCCTAAATGTGTGTGTACCTAAAACTAGAACTTAAAAATGAATAAAGCAAGCACTGACAATTTAAGGAGAAATACAATAGATTTATCCACAATTGTAGCTGAATATTTCAAAACCCCTCTCTCAATAATTGATAGAACAAGTCAAAATATAGAAGACTGAATTACCATAAATTGACATTCACAGAACAACCCAACTACAAAACAATACATATTCTTCTCAAGTACACATGATATAATTACCAAGATAGACCACATGCTGATTCACATTGCAACAATTTTAAAGTATTGAATAAGTAAAATTTATGTTGTTTTGTTTGCTTTTTATAAAGAAAATATTTTTAAAAGAAACCTCTCAAATAAGCTTCAGGAAGCCTACCCGATGCTACTTGGTGACAAAAATCTAGCTGAAAATAATGTTATCAATTGGGTTTTTTAACTTAGTATTCTATTTCTCTTCCAGGTTCTTTTACAAACCAAGTGATATCCCACAACATACAAAAGAAAGCCTCTCAGTGATAAAAAATGTTTTTAACCAATAAATCAAAAGATAAATGATCAAAACTCAAATGCTCTGAAAACCAGTTGCAAGCATTATGTTCATGTTATATCAAAAGCTATAAATAATTTTAAAAATCTGAAAATGTTCTTTCAAATAATTGAAATATTTTAAGGAAATTGTATCAGCCATCTCAAAGAAAAAAAAAAGATACTGGTGAGCCAAATTCCTTTCTAATTCAAATAAGATTTATGAATATAACTCAGGGTTGTTTTTCATGTTGTACATAGAACTCTACAAAAGCATTTCTCTTTAAGGTAGATAATCTATCAAAATAAACCTAGTCAGGCTCTGACATGAATACACATAAGGCTATGTAGGCATACAGCCTGATTTTTTTTCACTAATCCAGTGGTGGAACGGTGCCATTTATGTTTTCTTTAAATATCTATATGGCGTGGTTTGGTTTAGCTTTTGTTTTAATGTGGGAGGCATCTAGCGGTTGACATGTAGCTTTAAATTGAGATAGGAAAGAATTAAAGTCAGAGGTATTGTCCGAGGTATTGATGATCAAGGATAGGATATGTGGTTGTTAAGGAGCCCAAAGAACCAGGAAAAAAAAAAGCTGGAGTGGTGACAGATCACGATACTGGCACAAAGAGCCTACAGAATGATTTGGAAACAATGATTAAAGAAAGTCTGGATCAGCTCCCAGAAGGTCTAAAGAACATGTAAGAGAGCGGTATGGTGATTACTACAAAACGCAAAGAAGTACAAAGCAGATTGAGAAAATATGAAGATTAAGCACCGTAATTTGCATAGAACTAAAAACAAAAATAGAAGGTAGGTTCGTCGGGGAGGAATCTAAGATGACAGATTTCTAGATTCAGAAACTAGAACCAAAGTTACACAAGAGTGGTAGTAAAAAATACACCCAAAGCAAGTAACATTTCAGCAAGCAAAATTCAGACAAAGTAGATTAGCCAGGACCTTAAGAATGGAATTATTGATTTCCAAACCTGTGGATGTAAATATAATCATTGAGCTGCTAAGGACATACAGTTGTTATGCATATAAAGCTTCACCTGGATCTGCAAAAGGACAACCGGTTAACAGGAAAACAAACAGCAAGTTGGTCTTGAAGGTGGCTCAAAATCCTCTGAAATATGCAACCAGCTCAGAGGCAGAACTGAGACCAGGAAAAACACAGCAATCTGGTGGGCAGACTCACCTACTAGGAGCGAAGATGGTCAGGAAAGGATCAGACCATTTCCATGAATGAGACTGGGTTTTTCAATGACATTTAAAGGGATATTAAGTTTCATATATTTTTTTTAATAAGTCAGCTATTTACAAATATCAATAGTACTAAAAATCAGATGTCACAGAATTCTGAAACATGAACTACACCTAAGATAGAAAATATTAGCTGACAGTCTGATAACCCTATGAGTGTTAACCTTAAATACATAAAAGACCATTTCAATTACTATAGCTCTACCATATTACTAATAAATATATATGAAATGAAATGGTATTATCTATTTTTCCACTGCAGTAAAAGCAGTTAAAAGAATATCGATTATCTCCTGATTTTATGAAGGACTTGTTTTCAAAAAAGTCTTCAAATTGAAAATCTCTGGAGAGAAAGTGAGTCTTGTTAAGCTCAACTGAAGGCAGACAGGGATCATGTACAATTGTTGTGTCGGGTCCACTACACTGAAATAACAAGGGTGGACCAGCTCGTTGTCCCCAGTCGTGCCTTAGTTACCTCTAATTCTTGGGGGAGTTGACTTCATTGAAGACTCACACTTCCTGAGCCCAAACACACAGAGGGAAAATGTGCTTAAATTGTTTAACTGCTTTCCTTGTCATTTCTTATATGTCCAAGACCCTTGGGCTTATCTCTAGGCTCCCCTATCTCTAGCAAGGTATCTTTTGGTAGGGCTCTCCCAAGAGTTGAAGTCTGCCCCCAAAACCAAGGTTTACTTCTGCAGTTGTATACAGATCTCTATTTTTTGCCTCTTAAAGACAAATATTGACCATTTTGGGGGGTCTTTCAGTTATCCCTGACCAACCAGATGCCTTGGTATTAATTGTTTCTTCCTCCACCTCATTACTAGTCAGCTGCTTGTACAGCAACTTACTGGTCTACATAAATATCCCTAGAGCACCCACCCAGCTTCTTTTACAGAGCAGGCCCTTTAGAATAATTTTGTTTCCATTCCTTCCTCCATGAGTGTACACACCCTTAACTGTCTTACTAAGGGTAACAGTATTACATGGAGTGGTTCCTAATGTCAAGGTCCAAAGTCATGGGCTATATGAAAAGTAAGTTACTAAAACAATCATTTGTTATTTCCTGACCTCCCCAGATAGATTTATTAGGAAAACAGAGACTATAGAAGAGAGGCTACAAACCATTGAGCAAGTATCTCTGAGTGCAGAGAGGACAGCTGAGCTCATTACATGGTAAAACAGAAACCACCTACAGCTAATGATAAAACAAAAGAATTATGAAGTCCCTTCCCCACCATTTCTTTTAGATGTAAAATTAAGAAGTTGGGCTAGGTCCTCTCTGAGACTTCCTTAAGTTCTAATAATCTGTGATCTGTAGAAAGAGCCTCTATTTAAGTGACATTTAATGCTAAAGATACAAAAACTTCTTGACAATAGGATGTACTTTTTGTGATACCAATACAGAACAGGTATGGCTTAAAACATGAGGTTTTAAAGGAAGGTGGAAGGCAGATGCTTAAGAATTGAGAACCATGACTTAAACTTAATAATGTGTGGAGTATCCACAAGGTCTGAATAATAAGGCACTTGAATCCACAAAGCATTTGACAACTTCAAAATTCATAACTATTTCTCTATCAATATATTTCCAGAGCCCAAAGTGTGGTGGAGGTTGTAAATATAGTATTATAAGAATGCACTAATTATTATCATTCAGAAAATGATGTCAGGAAATAAAAAATTATAAAGAAATATCGTTAACAATTTCAAAATCATAAAAAAACAGTGTAGTGGTTCCTCAAAAAAAATTAAAAATAAAGCTACCTTCTGCATCAGCAATTCCATTTCTTGGAATTTATCTGAAGAAATCCCAAACATTAATTTGAAATGATATATGCACCCCTATGATTATCGTAGTGCTATTTACAATAGACAAGCTATGGAAGCAACCCTGTGCCCATCACTAGGTGACTGAATAAAGACGTTGTTGTACATGTATACAATGGAATATTACTTGCACATAAAAATGAAATCTTACCATTTGTGACAACATGGGTAGACCTAGAAGGTATTATGATAAGTGAAATAAATCAGACTGAGGAAGACAAATGCCATATGATCTCACTTACATGTGGAGTCTAAAGAATAAATGAGCAAACAAACAGAAACAGACTCATAGGTAAAAGAGAACAAATTGATGGTTGCCAGAGGGGACTAGGGTTAGGAAGCTGGGTGAAAAGGGTGAAGGGATTAAGAAGTACAAATAAGCAGTTACAAAACAGCCATGGGAATATAAAGTAAAGCATAAAGAATATAGTCAACAATATTGCAACAACTCTGTATGAGGTCAGACAATTGACTTCCCAAACTCACCCTAGAAAAAGTCAGGCGCGAAGCACTCCCCTGGGGAAGCTGTGCACCGACACCAGCGTCTAGGCCACCCTTCAAAGCAGTTTTGGAACTCTTTTTCTGGAACGGCCATCAGAGCTGTTGTCTTCCCCCAAATCTGACAATTAAGTTCCCAAACTTTGTTGGCAGCACTGAGCCAACAACTCAGTAAGCTGTCATAATCGTGCTAAGGTGTCATAACCTAGTAACATGAGAGACTTAACGTGGTTCCCAAAGCAAACACTTAGCTTCTTTCTACAGCTGGATCAGGACTGATATATACATCACACCAACTCAAAGAGAAAATACAGGCCAGGAAATAGAAGGGTCAAAGGCCAACTGCCTGGAAATTTATGTCAGTTTGTATGTTTAGGCTCCTTCACTGTGAACAAGGCTATGACAACTCACTGAGTTGTTTGTACGTTGCTGCCAACATAAGGCACAGTGGCAAGCTCGTGAACTTAATTGTCAGATTTGGGGGATGACGACAGCTCTGACGGCCGTTCCAGAAAAAGAGTTCCAAAATTTCTTTGAAGGGTGGACTAGGTGCTGGTGTGGGCACAGAGCTTCCCAAGGGGAGTACCTCAAAGGTGACCACAGTGATACTCAGCAATGAGGTGTGTAGCATTTTTCCTTGCATAACTGCACAAAATTAATTGTCCGAGCTCGTGTAGTGTCAGGTGGGTACTAGACGAATCGAGGGATCACGGCATAAATTATGCAAATGTCTAACCACTATGCGGTACACCTGAAACTAATATAAAATAATACTGAAGGTCAACAGTAACTGAAAAAATAAATTAAAAATGTTTATAAAAGAAAAGAGATAAAACAAATGGAACAAACTCTTGGTAACTTAACTGCTCAATCTGGGTGACGGGCAGTCAGGGGTTTATTGTACAACTCATTCTTTTGTGTACACTTAAAAATTCCTTAATAAAAAATTGTAAATGTTAAAAAAATAAAAATAAATAAAACCTATGGCCATAAAGGCAACTGGGCAATGCCAGTATGACATTGGAACACAACACTTCATCTCCCTGGTCATAATTAAATGGCCCCAATTTCAAATTATTTATGTTTTCAGGAACATTTTTCTCCTTTTCAAATGTCTTAATAGCAATGACTTGTTTTCAATATAAATACTTAATGTGTTTTTCTATCAGATTAGTTCATTATGGAATAATGAACATCAATGTCATGCATAATTTGTACTTTTATAGCTGAAACATCAAGGAGAAATATTATCATTAAATGTTGATCCATGATGTAAAGACAAACCATTTTTAATTTAAGCTCAAGCCCCTATTTATCAGGCCAGCAAGAAGTGTATATTCTGAGAGATATCACACCGAGGGCTTTTCCCTGAGGGGTCTTCCCTTCCCCACACAACTTTTCCACTCCTGCCTGATGGCTGCTGTTTACAGCAGAATTTGTAGACATAGCAGGTTGTTACTTTCTTTAAAAGAGCAGAATTTGCACTTGAAAACAGGGGTCAGGGACCACATGCATCCCACTGCCTGTTCTGGTATAACCCTGTAGCTAAGAATGGTTATTCTACTTTTAAATAGTTTACAGAAAGAAAAAGAAGGAAACTATTTCAAGACATGAAATATGAAATTCCAATTTTGGTGTGCAGTAAATGAAGTATGGGACACAACCAGACTCAAGTGTTTACATATTATCTGTGGTTGCTTTCATGCTATAACATAAGTCAAAACATTGTCACAAAAACCGTACAGCCCACAAGCTATATTCAGTCTCTGGCCCTTCAGAGAAAAGGTTTGCTGACCTCGGCCTTAGAACACCTAGGAAACGGCCATGTTGCCCTATAGGCACAGCAACAACATTCCACCCAGGAAACAAAAATGCCTTCCGCTTCTTGTGCCTAATGCAAAGTCAAATCTCAGTGTTGACATTGTATTTTAATACAGAAATCCTCTACAAAAATCCCTCTATTTTTCTTTCTAAAACTTCTGCCACAGTTCTCCAGGCTCAGCCACTTGCTTAAAAAATAGTGTCTCTAAAAAATAGTGTCTCTACTTGTCTCCTTCTTTCTTTGTCTGCAGGAAGCCCACCACCCTGATTACCCAATTGAATCTTCTCTGTCCCTAAATGCAGCCAGATTTCCTCATAGCACTTACTGCAGTGAGGACTTATTTTCTTCTTGTCCATCTCTCCCACTAGAGAGTAAACTCAGTGGAGCTGGGGTCACGATTTCTGTTCACTATCGTTGAGTGCTCTTTAAAAGTACTTGGTACACATACCACTAAGTGTTCTAACACATGTGAGTTGTTTAAAAAAGACCAAATGAATGAATGGATGAACACACGGGCAAGGAAGTTAAGGCTATAGGAACTGGAGCGTAAAGGTTTAAAAAGGGATTTTTTGATAGCACATTTTCCTCCGCAAAAAATGTCTACTTTATTTGAAACCTAAGGCTACCATTGAGGGCACGCTGACCACGTACCAGACACTGTGCTCACTTCTTCACCTCCTGGGGCTGCTGTAATAAATGACCACCAAACGAGTAGCTTAAAATAACAGAAACATATCTTCCCACAGTTCTGGAGGCCAAAAGTCTAAAACCAAGGTATCAATTGGACCAGTCCTTCTAGAACCTCTGGGGTAGGTTTCGTTCCTGTCTCTTCCAGCTTCCTGCGACTACTGGCATTTCGTAGCTTGAGGCTGCATCACTATCTCTGATTTTCTCTTCACACGGCCTCCTCGTCTGTGTGTCTGTCTTTTCCTCCTCTGTCTCTTAGAAGGACACTTGTCATTGGACCCAGTGGGTTAATCTAAGATGATCTCATCTCAAGATCCTTAACTTAATTATGTCTACAAAGACCTTTTTTGCAAATGAGATCACAGTCACAAGTTCCTGGGATGCTGACACAGACATATCTTTTGGGGGCTACTATTCAACCCACTACACTTAGCATCAGGATGCTAAGTGCATTTATGATCTCACCGAAGCACTCCAAGAGCCTTGACAGTGAATGCCATTTCTCAGATAAGACAACTCTAATAATAAAGGGGGAAAAGCCTAGCATTTGAAACTCAGTCTGTTAGGATTTAAGACTGAACTACTCAACCTACAGGCTGAGTATATCAGGGGCTGGAGTCACAAAAAAAAAAAAAAAAAAAAAAAAAAAAAAAAAAAAAAAAAAAAAAAAAAAAAAAAAAAAAAAAAAAAAAAAAAAAAAAAAAAAAAAAAAAAAAAAAAAAAAAAAAAACCAAAAAAACAAAACAAAACAAAAACAAAAAAAAAATTGCTTCTTTTTCCCTTTACCTATTTATATAGCCACATAGTCCACCTGCAGTACAACTCGCAATTGTACGCAGGGCTAATCTGATACTATTAGCCACCTTCTCTAAAATTAAGTTCATTTTTCTCTTCGTAAATTTTGCTTAATGCTTCATACACATAATATTGGTGGCAAATTAAAGTCACTGCTTGTTCACTACTGGTGAGCAGTGTGTATAGGAAATTCTCAAGGGAATGTTTTATCTTTACTTACCTCTAGCAATCTTATAAAAGTGTGAATTCCTTTTTTTTTTAATTGGGATACAAATGACTCTGGGGCAATTCATATGGCGACAAGGTAGCAGGACATAATGAAGGAAATATTCTATGGTCACTTTGAATTAGACATGCAAGTGACCCTGAAGTGAATATACAAGGGCTGTCCCAGAAAAAATCCAGCCATAATGCCTCGATTTTTCATATGACATGGCTGGATACTTTCCAGACAGCCCTTGTAAACTGTGTACATTTCTCCATCCCCCTTCAAACTGCTTGGCTCAAAACTCAAAGTTAGTTACTTGTGAAAGTCCTAGTAACATGAGAGAATTAATGTACTTCCAAAGTTAACACTTTGCTCCTTTCTACAGCTGGATCATGACTGTTATGTATTATGCCAACTCAAAGAGAAAATACTGGCGAGAAAATGGAAGGGTCAAAGGCCAACCACCTGGAAATTTATGTCAGATTTTATGCTTAGGCTCCTTCACTGCAAACAAATATCACACTTTTAACACTGCTGCACAATAAAGGAAAGCCTTTGACTTCTGGGTTTGTGGGAAAGGCAGAATGAAAAAGCAGCATTCATATGAGAGTCAAAACCTCTCGTGCACTTTAGTGAAGAATAAAAAGGCTTTTAGGCTGTGCCTTTCACCTCTGTTGGAGCTGGAGCTCAACTACTCATAACTCTGTGGACAGGAAACTGACAATGATTGGGCAACTTCTGCTTATCTCATTATTTTATAGTTTTTATATCATTTAATCCTCACAACCACCCTTGAAAGTCAGCAAAATGCCCTCATTTTTAGAGTTGAGGACATCGAGACCTGGAGAACCTAAAGATCTACCACAGTTCACACAGTTAATTAGCAGCAATGCAGGGTAAGTCAAAGAGATTCCCAAATGCCAAACTAACTTAAATCAATTTCTTTTTCTTGCTCCTGCCTGCATATCTAAACAAATGCTTTTAAAATAACGACATGGTAAATCTTGCAATCAAGTTACTATAGAATTCTGGTAACTCTGCAAGTGACATGCTGTTTTCACTAACGACAATCAGGATATGACATTGTCCCCTTCTATTATGTGCCCAGCCAGGAGACCAACAGACAAATGCCCACTGCTGTGATCTGTTTAGCAAGATCAGCTACTTGATTGCTATGAATAATTGGATGCCGTTAATAATGGTCAGCTCCAGGATATATAGGAAAGTGGTCAACCATGGTAATTGTATTTTGAATTCCAACAGATAATTTCCTAGGGAGCAGGAAGACAACCATTATACAAGTATGGGATACAGTATTTTTTTTAAGTACAATAGAGATCATTGCTTCCCTAGAGGTGAAGGAGACAAGCCAAGGGCTCCCTTAATAACATATGTGACCACCTCTAGAGAAAGAAACATGGAGGTCAAGGTTTTGTGAAACGTAGCTAATACTTGGAGGTCTATTACTAAATGTCTTAGATAGTAATTTTCTTATTCTCCTATTCAGATTAACACTAGAGCTTTACATGTTCCTGGGAGGAGAGAGGGATCACTGTCTAAATTTGGAAGCATCAGAGAGGTCAGAACAACGGCTAATTAGGAAATCTAATCCAGTTGATACTTATCTGAAAAGGTCAAGCATGAATCTTTTCTTGTTTAATGTGTATTAAATGTCCACAATATATTAAGGGCAGTAAATACTGCAGAATAATTATATGGAACATTATTATCTTTTTTTAAAGCCCTGTGAAATATGAAAGCTTTTAAAAACTTCTAGGACATAATAAGGAAAATGAGAAACTAAAAAGACTGGGAAAAGGTACATTTTATGATCATGTGAAAGGAGAAACTGAAAATTATTTGAGAGGACCATAATAGACTAGAATTTGGGTGGTAAATAGACTAAAGAGCAAAATTCCTCAAAGGAAAATGTATTAATCATAATCCAAAAGAAACAAGGCTCACTTTATTACAACACCCATTAGCTATCAGATTCAGGCTTTAATTATGGAAACTGTTTCTTAAATTGGCCAGCAACATGAGTGAACAAAATTAAACTTAAAACTTATCATAGCAGAGGTAGGTATAAGTGAAGGAAATATGGGTGAGAGCATGAGTCATGATATGAGTGCTTAAAATAATAAAAATTCAGCATTTACTTCAATTCTCATCAGCTTTTCTGTTATTTGAAGCTTCTAGGAGTTGGACCACTTTTTACCATTGTTTTCAAGGGTATTCAGTGTTTAGATCAACTCTGAAATAAAAGGACAAAAATAGATCGCAGATATACCACACAAGTTAAGCTATAAAACTCTCATGACAAAACATAAAGAATAAGTCTCATGACCATGGGTTACGTAAATATGATCCCAAAAGACAGGGAACAAAAGCAAAAAATATATAAAATGACTACACCAAAATTAAAAAGTTTTGTTCTATAAATGATACCATCAAGAAAGTAAAAGAAGGGATTCCCTGGTGGTGTAGTGGCTTAAGATTTCGGCACTGGCGCTGTCAATGCTGTGGCCTGGGTTCAATTCCCAGCCAGGGAGCTACCCACATACCAAAAAAAAAAAAAAAGAAGATAAACCTCAGAACAAGAGAAAATATTTGCAAATCATGTATGTAATAAAAGATTTGTATCTTGATACAAATAGCCAAAAAAGCAGAAACAACCCAAATATCCATCATCTGATAAATGGGTATGTCAAGTATGGCCAAACCATACAAAGGAATACTATTTGGCCAGAAAAAGGAATGAAGTACTGACACATGCCACAACATGTTTGACCCTTGGAAACATCATGCCAAGTGAAAAAAGCCAGCCACAAAATGACACATATGGTACAAATCTTTTTATGAAAAATGTACAGAATAAGAAAATTTACAGAAATAGTACATTAGGGATTGCTTAGAGCTAGGGGGAAGGAGATAGAAGGGACATGGAAACTTCATGCTAATGGGTACATGATTTCTTCTAGAGACCATGAAAATATTCTAAAATTAGATTATGGTAATAATCCTACAATCCTATCAATATTTTTTTTTTATTTCAAATGGGTGAATTGTAGGCATGTGAATCATATCTCAAAAAATTAAAAGCTAGTTTAAAAGACAATCAAAACAAAGAAAAATAGCAATAGGTATAGGCTGTTTCCCTACTGACAACATCATTTTATTTCTAATAAAATGGAGGTCCAGAAGGAGAGAAGTAACTTACCCAAGGCCCCACATTGAACCAATAGCTAACAAGGACTCCTAAGATTTCCGCTTTAAAAGATCTCTGAGGCCTCAGTGCAACTGGGAAATGTCTTATCCTTTATTGTCTCACTTTTGGTGGGGGAAGGTGGGGGGAATAGAGGGTAAGGGGAGTATCTTTTCCTCTCAGTCGCAGTAGCCCTACTGACCGATGCATTTATATGGAAGCGGTCCATCAGCTGATGTGAACTGAGACACCATAACCTACAGGAAGTAGGCAATATGAATCTAGCAGAACTCTATTTTCCTAAACAACAGTAAAGAACTATTAGAGGGTCTCAACACCTAGGTAAGGTCTAAATACTTCCCTGAAAGGAGCATTAGAGAGAAGTTCGCAAAGTTCCAGGCATGAGAAAATTGTATAAATAAATAATGGTCAGTTCATAGAAATGAGCAACTGGAACCCAGGTTTCCCAGTCCTTAATTAGGCCTCATGGGCTAAGCAGGAGACTGAAACCAGAGTACTGAGGGCCAAGTCTTTTACTTTTGCTCCTAAATGAATGCCTTTTCTCACTAGGAAATATCCATTTCCTTCAAGAGCCACTTTTGAGCCCACACAAGGCTAAGGAAGCAAAAACAGAAGGAAAGATCCTCATCTCAGTTGCAATATTTCTAGAACCTTTAAGCATCTTACTTCAAAATCAGAAGACTGAGAAAATGCCTTAGATAGCAGTGGTTCTCACTTGCACAATGCAGAATGTGAATACCACCTACTTAGAACACTTAGTGGAAATGTGATTGCAAGCCCAAGTAAGAAAGAGGAGATGTGTGTGTGTGTGTGTGTGTGTGTGTGTGTATACATGTGTTTGTGTCCGTCCCCTCAGGCATGCTCACATGTCAGGGAGGAAGAGGGTGAAGGGGTTCAGGGAGAGCTAAGGCCTAAGAGCACTTTAAAAGTTTTCTAGAACAGATCAAAGATAATACAAACATTCCTTGTGCTTGAAGAGGAAGCATACAAGAGATGAAAAAATGAAAAGTATATTTTTGTTCTCACTACTGCACTCCAGGCTTAAAAAAAAATTTAATAACTGGAGAAAATTCAGATTTTTTTGTTGATATGCTGCTTCTTTTATTTGTAATAAATATGCAACTTTCAAGGTCCTGTTGCCTTTGTTTTTTTTTTTTTTCACTTCTCCTTGAATTATTTTTATTTATTTTCATAAAACAAAAATATCTCTTGAAGAGAGTGCTAGGAAGCACTGAGATAAGGTGAATTACCAGTAACATTTCCCTGCTGATCTTTCGACCACTACAAACTCGCCTGCATGTTGAGGAGGAAAAGGGGTGAAGGAGGAGATCAGCAGTACATAGCGGCCCATGTTCCATTAATCTTTCCAGAAAGCTGTAGATATGAACTAATTACTGGCCACTGTGCATCTCTAGGATGGAGAAGAGTAATCCAGCTGTGCCCTACTTTAAGAAAAACAAACCTGATTTATAAAAATCAAAATTCATCAAAAGTCTATATAAATAATGAAATGAAACAGAAAACACATTCATAGAGGGATTCAAGATAAGGTAACATTTTTAAAATAATGCTCCTTTAGTGCATTTAAAATATGACTTCATTTATAAAACTTGAATTATTCTTTTACCAAAACCCATTATTTAAAAAATCCAAATTTATAAAAGCAGATGCATTAGTTGAAGTCATAAAACCATTTCTTTAAATAGCATGCCACCCCCGATCCCTCTTCCATGTACTAAAAATATAATTTGATTTGCCAGCAATTGATTAAATGCAAATTTAGGGAAACACAGCCATTGTGAGAGCTCAATATGCCTATATTTCTCTTGCTGTTTCTGCGAGTAAATAGGAAAATTAAAGATCTGAATAATTAAGCAGTCATTCCCAGATTAAAGTTTATAATTAGATCTCCTAGTTTCATATCTATAAAATATCTGTCTGTCTATAACACTAATACACAAATAGATATAAATTACTCTTGCTAATGAAAGAAGCAGAGAAACATGACACTAAACAGTGGATCGACCAAAAATTATTTCATCTTGGCTTTTGGCTATATTTTATTTGCTTTAACAATGCAAAGATGGGCATTTGAAATCTAATTTCTCATATGCATAAATTGAAGTTCAGTGATATTAAGCAGAATGTCTATGAGAAGTAGAACCATAAATTGAATCCAAACACACTATAATCTGAGGGAAATTCTTAAGAAAATATCATGGAGGGTGACAAAAGGTAGGTCATCTATTTTAACTGATAAAAGCAATAGTAAGTAAAAGATTTTAGGAGCAGGGTACTATACATACTGGTGCTTTTCAAACAAACAAATTTCATTTTAAAATGGAACCTCAGAAAGTATCTATACCTTGAACATTCCTTTGATCAGCCTGGGACTGCTTTTTACAAGACTGAAAGATGAATTCATTGGCCAGCTTGCATTTCTGCTTTTGGATACAAAACATATGACAACAGACTTGCTCCATCTAATCTACAAAGTCCCAACTACTGTGCAGCTCACTAAGAGATCATGGCCAGGGTGTTTAGAAACTTGTGCAAGCATTATCATCTCCCAAAATTAATTTTAAAATACCAATTCAAGAAAAGAAGTGCATAATAGAAATTCTGTTAAGACGAGTCACCAGAAGCCCAGAGAACTTGGCAATAGGGCTGAATGTTTGCCCCAAAAGAAAGCAATGTAACCAATTTAAAACAGAATATATGGCAGTATTTCAGATAATTCCAAGGCAGAGAAAACACTAAACTTCATACAGGATTTTAATCTTAACTAAGAACTTTATCTTATTAATGCACCCCTTGTTCAATAATCAAATTTGAAAAGGCCAGGTAAAGGAGAATATACTTCTTGATAAAAATAGGAGCATGGGGCTAAATAACACAAGGGAATAAAATTGCTTCTAACACTCTATTTAAAGATTCCATTAAGTAATGTTGGTTCATTTTGAATCTTGATAATGGAGCTACATGCGAGTTCCACATGAATATGAAATGATTAGAAACAATGCTCTCAGACAATGAGTATTAAGCAGGTTATGCTTGTGGAAAACAGATAAGGGATCTTTGGTGAAACCAAAACACTGAGACTGAATGTACATGTTCGGTATTCTACAAGAGGGAGGCTATAGTTGAATGGAGATTTAAAAAACAAAACAGTGCTGTGAATAGGGACAGCCATGCATGTAATTTTTGTGAAGACAAATTGGCTGATTAAAGCTGTTAGATATTGTGCTAGTACAAAAGGGGAACTGGTGAGAAAATTCACTAAGCTCAAATGAATAATAAAACTGAAAATGAACAAAGATTATAACATCACTTCAAAAAAAAAATAGAGCTAATCATAATATTCTTTGTGTCCACAGCACCTTTTATCTTAGCATTTCAAAGCATTTCACAGAATTACTGAATCGTGACTTTTATGGTTGAAAGTGACCAAAAAGATAATCTAGTCCAAAAACATATACAGGCTTCTGTCTCCTCTATAACATCTCCCGCACCCTGTTATATAATTGACTTGAACCCTCCAGTAATCTCATTTCCTCCTGAGTGCACCATTTTAGATCCATATAAAGGAAATCTAGAATATTTACATTCACCATTTTCTTTGCATCAAAGCATAAGCAAAATTGTTCACCAGGCAGAGCTGTAAACCGGTAGTGCAAGTGAGCAGGAGAACAAGAGAAGACTACAAAATTTTGTAAGGTAGAAAACAGGTAAGTGACAATTGACTTTGCAGACCTCAGAAAGCCTGGAATCTACATTTATTGGATGTTAGAAGATTAAAAGTCAAAAAAGAAAGGAGTAACCATTCTCACCTCAGGATTCTGAGAAGGTTCAGGAATTGTAATAACTCTGAAAGTAAAATACAGATTGTGGTTGTAAACCTTGGGGGTGGCTAAAACTCTGTACTAGGAGAAGCCAGACCTCCAGAGTCCTTCCCCTATCCTGTACAGCTAAACAACTGTCCCACAAAGCAGAAGATTCATGTAGTCAAAATTGGACTGAGAATAAGGTGCCAGTGATTGTTCTAGGAATTATATCTTGAAAGTGAAAAAAAAAAAAAACAAAAATTTCTGCCTTAAGAGAGCTTATATTCAAATCAAGTAGGAGGGAGAGAGAAAGGGAAGGAGGAAGAGAGAGTGAGAGAGAAGCAAGGAGGGGAGGCAGGAAGGGAGGGAAGGAAAGAGAGAGAAATGTTAGATGAAGACAAATGGCAGAGACGAAAATACAGCAGGAACAGAAAACAGGAAGGCAAAGAGGAAGAGGGAGTTTTAAGTAAGGTGGTCATAAGGTAACAAGTGATTAGAGATCTGAAGAAGTTGAGTTGACTGCCCCGAGGGAAAGTTTCAGTCAATGGAAAGAGCAAATGCAAAGGTTTGAAGAGGGTGTGACCTCCTTGTTGGGGGATGGTGGGGAGTGGAGCGACACTCCCCATGAGGACACAAAGTTGACTCAGGTACAATGAGTGAGGTGGGAAATGATGGGAAACTGGGTCTAGAGGTAATGAAGGGGTAGGAGGAGACAGGAGAGTAGATCATAAGGCCTTGTAAGTAATTTTAAGCCTTGGACTTCTGCTCTGAGATACATGGGATGCCACTGGAGAGTTTTAAGCAGAAGAGTCACATACACCCTGATTTATAATAAGGAATCCTCAGACTTAATGCCATATAAATCCATCAATATCTGTCTTTGTCAGTTTGAGCTGCTATAACAAAAATACCACAGACTAGGTTGCTCAAACAACAGAAATTTATTTCTCATGTTTCTAGAAGCTGGGTAGTCCAAGATCAAGGAGTTGGCTGATTTAGTTCCCAGTGAGAACCCACTTCCGGTTTGCAGATGGACACCTTGTGGTGAATGCCAAAAGAAATAGCCAAAACCAAAAAACGTGGTCGTTCCTGAGAAGTGGAATCAGAGGCTACTTGTCACTCTAAGACTCATATGTTCTTTTACATTCTAAATTATGTAAATGTATTCATTAGATAAAAATTAAAAATAACTTTCAAAGGTATACATTATTTTTAATGCTTTATTTTTAAAATAGATAGCACATGAAATCCTACTCTCCTTTTCTTCATCACTAAGAAGTGGTGCTCATCTTATCAGTCAGCAAATACTTACTGAGCAAACAATTACCTTACTATGTGGTTTAGATTCTGGTGGTATCACAAGGAACCAGACAGACAAGATACCTGCTGCCCTCCTGGGGCTTACAGTCTAATGGAGGGCAGACAGACCATCAATATGTAAACTCTTAAATAAATATGATCATTTCAGATTGCAATAAATGTTACGAAGGAAACAAATGCAATGATTTCATCACCAGCAAATGAGGAAGAGTGGCTTTAGCAAGAGCTGACATTGGAGGCCACTTGGAGATAACACTTCTACTGTTACCTGAGGCAAGAGAGGGGACAGTCCTGCACAGACATGGGGGAAGAACAGGTCAAGCAGAAGGAGGACAAGAGAAAAGGCCTTGATGGAGGATTCACCGAGAGAACAGTGAACACAGTATGGGAAGAAGAGGATGTGGGCCGACGGAAGGCCTCCTGTATCTCAAATGTTACTCCACTTGCTGTGAGAACTACTGTCAGGTTCCAACAGAATCTGCTTTGCATTATCTTCTGTAAATCCACCAAAGTGGATCCTGCAGGAAAGTGCTGTCTTTAAGCCTGAGGACAATTAATATTAACCAATCTTGGCTTTTTAGGCCCAGACTCTGTCTCTCCATCTTGAGGCACCATCTCTGCAATTCCTCTGTGAGGCCATTTCCTGGGTCTCCACCTTCCAGATGGCAGATGGTGGGATTTCTTAGCCACCAGCATCGTGTGAGACAATCCTTCATAATAAATCTCTATCATCTATTTGTCCATCCATCCACTCTATTGGTTCTTTTTCTGTGAAGAACCCTGACAAATACCTCTTGGTCATCATTCTGGTTTTAGCTTATATGTCACCATAGTAAGGAGGCCTTCCTGCTCACCAAGCTATGGCTAGCCCATGCCCAGGTCCCCTGTAACACATTATCTTACTTTATTTTCTTCAGGGCACCAGCCTTGTATGAAACTCTTATTTCTTTGCTTACCTTCCCCCATCTTCTCCATGAAAGGAAGAGTTTCACGGGTCTTCCCCACTGCCATATCCCCAGGCATTAAAAGAGCACCCAGCACACAGTAAACACTCAATACATACTTGTATGAATCAAGTTCATTTAAATGACTGTACATGGTTGGAATGAGTCAATGGTATCACCTGTTTACCAAGTTCTGATAGTTGGACCCTGAACATGACATGACAGGTCAGTACACAAGTGCTCAACAGCCCCAGAAGGACTCATCTTTCTGGAGTTAAAGTGTACCAGTAACAGCCAAAATATGTCATAAGCCATTCCCACCTACCATGGGAGGGTAGGAGGGGAAAGACACAAGAAAGTTACATAATGAACTATAAGACAAATACATTGATTTGATGGAAAAAAAATGCTACTATTGCCTTTTTATACACTAATTTCATAGACTAAGAATTAGAAGGTATCATTGAATAAATACACCGTTTGAAGTCAGGATGACTGAGGTTCACACCTCAACTGTTCCTTATTTGTTAAGGAATGAATTGTGTCCCCTCAAATTCCTATGTTGAAGCCCTAAGCCCAGTGACTCTATGAGGAGATTCAACCTTTCAGGAGGTAATTAAGGTTAAATGAGGACATAATGGTGAGGCCCTAATCTACTGGGACTGGTGTCCTAAGAAGAGAAAGAGACACTAGAGATCCCTGTCTCCACACATGCACAGAGGATACAGTGAGAAGACGGCCATCTGCAAGCCAAGAAGAAAGGTCTCACCAACAACCACTGGTGATGGCACCTTGATCTTGGATTTCCAGACTCCAGAACTATGAGAAAACAAATTTCTGTTATTGAAGCCCCCCAGTCTGAGGTATTTTATTACATGCAACCTCTAAGCAGTGTGATCTTACACAAGTTACTTAACTTCTAAGCACAGAAGTCTATAAAACCAGGAAAAGAAATTTCAGTTAGCAGAAACATGAGGCCTAGGGATAGTTTTGTGCAGAATTTCAAAGTAGGTATGCAGAGGTCATTATGGGGTCCACTATGATCTGCCAGCCCACACTAATCACTGAAGGCATTTGTCTATACAAAGCCAACTGAATTGCAAACAATGTGATTTAGTTTGCACCAAATGCTATTCCCCTTGGTAACTTGCATCATCTGTCTGGGCCTCAGTTTCCTCATACATACAAAGGGAAAGTTGGCTACATTATTTTAAAGGCCCTTCTAGCTCCGAATCTAGAGTTCTATGGACCATTCTACCTTGAAAGAGGTAAAGCACAACATCTATGTAGATCTGCTTTGAGGATAGTTCCAGAAGATACAGATCTGCATAGATTAACCATCCTCTCTTTTACCTGACCCCCTCTGTCTTCACCTTCTGATCAGTTGCACGTATTTACAGGTTAGCCACCTGGAGTTAGCAATACAGTCTGGAGCAATGAAATCAGAAAAAGGTGATGTCTTCAAACATCCTCAGTAATTTAGTCTCTCAGCAATATGATTTACTCTACAACTACAGATTGGAGGGTGATATTAGCATATAACTCTTTGGCTTGTGTTTATTCTGTGGTGGGAAACGTAAACTGTCAGTGCTAATAACATATCTTCCATGGCTCAGATCATCATCATTGCACCAGAAAACCTGTTTTGATATAATTTAGCCCACCCCCGTGTTAGCTAAATGCTGAACGTATTGCAAGATTTATTTTCTGTCGGTTCCCAGTGGTGCATGCAAAGAGCCTCTGTGCCTGGGAAAGGCTTACAGAGGGTTTATGGGTGCTTACATCTCAATCCTGAATGCTTGACAAAAGAGAAGCTGGATTTGCTGTGCATGTTCACGAAAATACCCCAAAGGATGAGTTTTCCTCCTTTTAGAAGAAGAGGGTGTTAACTAGGTATTTTTTTTTTCCTAAAAGGTTTTAACTTGCATATGAAGTATTTTGTCAGACAACCAAAAGGATTTGTGTCCCTTCCGATAAAACACAGAATTGTGTTCTATGCCCTGAGGAAGTCTCCAATCTTCTCTTGATGTGTGACAAGTCGAGAGTGTGACAACATGAAAAAGCACATTTGGTCCCTAACACGTACCCATTGCTGAAGCTTCCAATGGTATGTCCAAAATAGCTTCTTGTATTTATTTTGTGTGTTTTTCTCAAATCACTTCAATATGAAGAATGGCCTGAATGTTTTCCTGCTTATCTAACACAAATAAAATCGATGTTCTATCACAATTATTGAAACAACATTTTACTTAAATACTGTAATCCTTGCTTATTTGTTTGTCATGCAGGTGCATAGTTCAAAGGTTGTTTATTAAGAACATGGAAGTTTTCTTTCTTTTATAAAATGATACAATTCATTAGATACTTTCTCTTCAATGACTCTAAAGCAAGGAAAAAGATTCAGTAGCATGAAAATTCTAATTGTAGATACAGATATATATCAAAGTGAGTTGTATCATAAAAAATGCTATTCATAGCACAAACTTTAAACGTAATAGAGAAGTAGCAAATAAAAAGTAAAACTTTCTTTATTCTCCTCCCCATTTTCTATCTGAACTTTCTAGTAATAAGTAGTATAAACAGTTTTATTGTATAACCTTTAAAAATTTTTTCTAAGCAAACACAAGGGTGTGTATGTATGTATATACATATACAAATATGCATGTGTAAGCATGCATATGTGTGTATACACACATATATATGTGCAGGTGCACATACTACATATATCTTCTTTATTAACTAATGTTGATAACTATATTAGAAGACAATCTTATAAACTGACTGTTGGGAACCCAGAAATAAGAGAAAGGCTGAGTTTGTTTCAGTCATCTGATTTTTAGGTCATGGCTAGATCTCCTCATAGGAAAAAAAATATCAGATATAACAACAGAAGCTATAATAATACAATAGCAACTCATTATTTATATTTATTGTTTACCAGTCCAGTGCCTAGCACCAACCACACTTATTGCATATATTAGCTCACTGAAACCTCACAATCACACTATGAGATATGTGTTATCCAGATTTTACAGATGGAGAACTAAAGCTTAGTGAAGTTAAACAACTGCCCAAGATCAAACAGTTAGTGGCCAGTATAGGATTGTAGAGCAAATAAATTTAATTATTATACATTTTTGTTAGATTTGTAACCTTGAAACAAATGATAAATAGAATATATATTACCTGTGAAGACAGAAAAAGACCAGAACATAAACTATTAGCTAGTATAAGGATAGAGGGAGAAAAAATTTTACCCACATAAATATTTATTCAATACATTCAAAAAGTGAGTTAGTTATTTTGTATATTGTCCCATACAATTTGCAAGCATGCCCTCCAGGGAGCAGCAGAGTGGCAAACTGAAAAGCTTTGCAGAGAGCAAGTGATGTCTGTCAACTCAGGTGACTCTCCTTTCTGTAACTGCCCACTTCCCCCAACTTGCATTTCCCTTCCCTCGCTCCCCACCACATTTCCTCATTCCTTGCACTGAGACAGGCCAGTAGCACTTGGGGACTTCCTTTCCCCATGCTGCCATATTGCCTAGTTCCCCTTTTCAAGCAACCGCCTTATGGCTCCTTCTCTCTCTCTCTCCACTCTTCCCTTCTGGCCATACCCCACCCTCATCAGTCAGTTAAATAGCCTTGAACATGACCCCTCCCATCTGCTAAGTAATCTGAAAAGGTCTCTGCAGAAATTCAGGGCTGCCAAAGGGTCACCTACTCCTGAAGGAAGAGGCATTTCCTCTTTTTAAGTAGGCTCCTGAGATACATTTATTTGAGCTCAACATGTAAATAACTTACATGTCACCACTCCACTCCTTACAGTAAGAAAAAGTGAGTAATGTACTCACCACACACACAAAGGTAATTATATGATGGGAGGGACATGTTAACTAGTGCAATGGGTACAATCATTCTGAAATGTGTACGTATATCAGATCAACACATTGTACCTTAAAATTACACAAAATTTTAAGGGGGCAAGTGGACATACTGAAAATCGACATCTCTTCTTGGACCCATCATAGAACTGGTATCACAGGGTAAACTGCCACCCCAAAACCTGGAGAAATGGTTATAACCAGGGAAATGTAGCATCTGAGACTTGCTCCCCTAGAGCAGAAGCTTCTGGATGCCACAGTGGTGGGATCTTTTACTTGAAGGGTAATTCTGACAAATTCCTGGAGGCTCAGTGGGAACTGGCACAAGAATGGGAAATTCCTGGGGGACACAAAAATAAGGGAGCCTTCCCACTTTCAGAGCCTTTTCCTCCAGGAACCCCACCAAGTTCTCATGCATGGTAAAGATCCAAGTAAAGTTCCCTCATGTCCCTGGCTGGGAAAAGGAAAGAACATCCCTTGTGAAAACCATTCCAGATCATTCTCCATAACAAAAGCCTACTCCCTGAGGCTAGGTTGTTGAACCCAGATGGCTTTGAATGCAGCCCAACCCAATTGCATAAACTTTCTTAAAACATTATGAGATTTTTTTGTAACCTTTTTTTTTTTTTTTAGCTCATCAGCTATTATTAGTGTTAGTGTGTTTTTATGTGTGGCTCAAGACAATTCTTCTTCCAATGTGGCCCAGAGAAGCCAAAAAATTAGACACCCCTGCTCTAAGGGGAAGGACTTCACCAGTGGGCAACACCGACACCTTAGCCCTCTTGGGAGAAGAAAATTTCTTCCTACTTCAGCCTTTCTTTGTCATCTAAAGGAGGGTGACATCAAAAGGTAACCAGGCTTCTAGGAAATAGGTTTGAAATGCTGAAGACAGGAAAAGGAATAGAAGGCAGAGAGCAGGGGGGAGATGCTGTAACCATGAAGAAAGAGCACAAATACCTGTGAAAACCACACCCTCAAGACACAGGCCCACTAAAAGACTGAGACTTAAACAGAAGTTTCTAGAATGATCCCTCTCCACCACATGCTACCACCACACCAGCAAGCCTCCACTATAATAACAGTACATAAATCTGAAAGGCTGCAGACTATTTCTCAGCAACACTACAGAGAGAAGCCAGAAGCCCCAAAGCCAGGAGAGGGGAAAAAACAAGGACACTTGATGAATTTTAAATTGCTAGCTATAATTACAACAAATATTAACCATAGCCCAACTCCTAGCCAGAATAACACAAATGCTCACACTAAAGACCTATTTATCTCAGCAAGCATTACCCATACAACATACCCATCTTTCAACAAAAAGTTAAAAAGTATTTCAAAAAAACAAAAAAGGGCACACTCTGCAAAGACAAAGCAATAACCAGAACAAGGTTCAAGTATGACATGGTATTATCAAACAAGGACTTCAAAATAAATATGATTAATATGCTGAAGGCTTAACGGAAAAGGCAGTCAAAAGACCAGACTGATAATATCAATAGAGACATGAAAACTCTAAGAAAATGCCAAAAGGAAATGCTAGAAATCAAAAACACAGTGACATAAATGAAGAATGCCTTTGACAGGCTCTTCACTAGACTCAAAACGGCTGAAGAAAGAATAAGTGAGCTTGAAGATGGGTCAACAGAAGCTTCCCAAACTGAAATACAAAAAGAGAAATAGAAGAAGAAAAAACAAACAAACAAACAAAACCAAAAAAACAAAATATGAGGGGAAAGAAAGAGCATCTGAGACCTGTGTGTGGTGTAATGTCAACAACAATAACACACATGTAATCAAAATACCAGACAGGGAAGAACAAATAGGACACAAGAAATATGTGCAGTAATAATGACTGAAAACTTTTCCAAATTAATGACAGACACCAATCTGTCCCTAGAGAAGCTTCATGCTCCAAGGAAATGGCCTAACTTCCCTCAAACAAATCTCTCGGTCCCTGGGAATGCAGCTGGTTTTAAGGGGAGAAGCAAAGGTAGATGTCCATGTTTGTTTCTCATGACTACTGTAACAAATTACCATAAACTTGGTGGCATAAAATAATACAGATATTGTTCTGGAGGTCAGAGTCTAAAATCAGACAGGGCTGGTTCCTTCTGTAGACTCTTGGAGAGCATCTGTTTTCTTGCCTTTTCTAGCTCCTGGGGGCCGCCTGGATTCCTTGACTCATGGACCCTTTCTTAAATCGCTCCAACCTCTTGCTTCCATCATCATGTCTCCTACTTCTCTGCTGTAGTCAAATCACTCTCTCTCTCCTTCTCATTCTCTCTCGCTCTCATAAGGACATATATAATTACATTTAGAGCCCACATGAATAATCCAGGATAATCTCCCCATCCTAAGAACCTTAACTTAATCATACTTGCAAAATTCCTTTTCTCATGTAAGAAAACATTCAGAGATTGCGGAAATCAGTACCGAGATATTTTTGGAAGCCATTATTCAGCCCACCAAGGTATCCTTTTGAGGTTTAAACAAAGCAGAGAAAACAAAATAACCACAATATACTTTCATGGATCTGGCATTTACATACAAAACTTAAGACTGTTATGAAACCTGATACAGAACTTCACACTAGTTACTAAGGATAACAAAGAGCTCTAAGACAAAATTTACTGAAAGACTTCCAGTTAGATAACAGGCACATATAAGAAATGCTAGTAAAAGCTTACCTCTTTTGTTTTACAAAATAGAAAGTCAACTGTCATAGTCCTTTTTAATTCTGACAAGTTCTATAGACACTAATTGCTAAAGAGATGTTGTCTTACAAATTGTCAACATTAACTCATAGGCAGGGCTTTGATTATCTTCCAACTTGAAGGTTTATTTTTGTAAAGGGAAAAAACAGTTTATTTCCCCATGGAAGTTGGCAGGGTTTGCATTCTTTCAATAAAACAATAAGCTTGAACTTTTAAGAATTTATTTTAGAGAATGAAGATGTCTTAGACATCGATTCCTGTCACCCTAGGCAATGGGTCCTGGTATTATTAGAAAGAGACCTGAGAAAACAACTACGAAAAGGTAGTTGGCTTGTGTTGAGGAGGCGAGGAGAGAAATGGGAGGTCATTAGGCTAAATGTAGACAGAAATGGCACTTATGCCATTTTAACAACCGTCATTGGCACCAACCAAGAAAAATCGGTGCCTGCTGAAAACAAGCCTTACACCCTTACTGCACATATCTCTTGCTATAAGCCCTAAATGTGAGTCTCCAGGCCAGCTGAGACTCACCTGAGACACATGGAATAACTACTCAAGACACAAATTTTGGTCAAGAGGGAGAGGGAGAGGCCATCTTGAAGGAAGATACCTTCCTGAGGCTCCCTTCTCTGCCTGTTATTTAGAAGGCTTAACAGGGTGATTGCCAAGTGCCTACGGCTAACTAATGTAAGAGAAAAGGGGATAATGGGACTGTGAGCAGACAAGCACATCAGTGGAGTTCCCTAGTGATAGGTGGTCTAAGTTAATGTTCAAGCTAGGGGGAGTAAGGGTAGGGCAAGTAAAGCTCAATCAGCTGGTGCCCATATCATGATCACACACATTCCATCTGTGTCTGCACAGATCTCTATCACAGTCCCTGTGTCTGCATCAGGGCACAACCAGCACACATTCACTCCATGTGACGTGGGGGTCTTAAAGGTTTCTTAGCCAGTCCATATGAGGTTCTGGGCTGGGTCCGGGGACTCCTACACCTGAACAGGCAGCAAAATTATCCTAAGAAAACACTTATGTTAGCAGTTTGGGGTCAGTATTCTTACATTTCTGGACTTCCTTTGGGTACTATAGTTGACATAATTACTCTAAAATGTTTTTTTAAATCACATTCGTGGATATGGGGAATAAGATAACTCCAAAAATAGCAACTGCAGAGAAGCAAAGCTTGTCTTTGAAGATGGAGATGGAGATGGTGATGGGAATTGAGACATTGAAGACCAGGGTATCCAGCACCTGGGTTCCATCCTGTAAGGTAAAAAGTGTCTTCTCATCCTTTTGTTCCCAGCGGTCCTCAACCTGTGGGTCATGACCCCTTTGGGGGGCGAACCACCCTTTCACAGGGGCCGCCTAAGACCATCAGAAAACACGTATCAGATATTTACATGACGATTCATAACAGTAGCAACATGACAGTTATGAAGTAGCAACGAAAATAACGTCATGGGGATCACCACCACATGAGGAACTGTATTAAAGGGTCACGGCATTAGGGAGGTTGAGAACCACTGTATCTAAACCGTATACTTCTCCTCTCATTTGACCACTTCCTCCCTTCCCCTCCCCTCCCTTCCCCTCCGGTCCCTTCTCACCCCTTCCCTTCATTCTCTTCCCTTCCTTCCCCTTTTCCCTCTCTCCTCTCTCCCCCTCTCTCCATGTCTCTCTTTAAACACACACACACACACACACACACACACACACACACACACACACACCCTCCCTCCCTCTTCCCAGACCTCCTTCACTCCCACAGCTTCAACTCCACTTTCTAGCTGGACGACTCCAAGTCCATCACACCAGTTGACCGCTCCTCTCCAACATGAGTTCCTTTTGGAAATGCCCTGCCTTTGCATCAAAACATATTCACATATTTCCTCAACCATTCCCTTATAAAGTCATCTTATTAAAGTCTTTGAAGGTGGTATTAAAACTGGTATTTTCCTCATGGAGAAAATGAGGCTTGGACTCTCAGCTCTTTCCTTGTTTTGCTTGACTGCCACAAGCACTGTCATTATGCCTTTTTTGTAATAATGCCGTCAATTGATTTGACTGATTCAGAGAACCAAGAAAATAAATGGAAAAATTACCAGCAACTGATTTTTTTTGAACAACTTGACAAGTCAGTTTAGTCAAAATTACTAATTTGGAATCTGCATGTGGACAAATTAAAATGCCATAGAGCTTGTGCCGGAAAAAAGGTGGAGCTTAAACACGTACCACCATCTCATCTCATCACGTTAGGCCAGGCTAAAGCTCCACTCCTGTGAACACTTAGAGCTAATGACATTGTCACTCCATGTCCTTGTAAAACAAAGCATGGTGGTAGCACTGCTAATAATAAATGCAGTCAGGCAACAGCTAATTGACAGGTGAAAGATGAATTGGAAGTTTTAGGACATTCTGCAAACTTGGCCAGACCAATCTGAAACAACAACGAAGTTTTCAGAGATCAATAGTTTTCAATACATCCACTAGGATTCATCCTTCACCTTCGGGAGTTCTAAAGTGCCCCTTCTAGAAGCTTCTCTCCTGTAGAATGCCCACTCACATATAAAGAATAATGTTAGCCAGTTCCTTCTGCCCTGATCAACACCTCCAGCCAGCTGGGGAGGATGACAGGTGTAGCATGGACTTCTAGCTCACATCCCAAGCATCAAGTCTGCGCACCGTGATCCATACGCTGCCACTGAAACCTGACACAAACAGAGAATTTTCTTCTGTGCAGATGCCAGGTCAAGCCCCAGATTGGCAGGCAGCATGTGTTTCTGTTGGCGTAGTCTCCTCTGAGGCAGATTGCTCGTCACAGAGGGAGTGGTGATTTTATGACAGACCCAAATGAGCTACAGGGCCAGGACCCACCTACCACATTTAAAGCAGGCTGACTGCCAGGTGAGACTTCCGTGGCAGAAGTAATGGAAAAAGCCATCGGCTCCCCCAGGCTGGGAACGCATCCATGCAGCCATAAAGCCAAAAGCTTCTTGAACTACAAAGTTATACAGAAACATTTTCATGGTTGGTTAGTTATCCTCACCCGGACTGCAAAGGAAAACAATGTCATTACAAGAAGGTAATACCTGTGTCTTTAGGAAATGGATGTTCGATGTCATGGTCACATGTTACTCATAAATTATCGACGTTACCTGATCGTGGCCATAGAAAAAAATTGCTGAGTGCTTACGCTATGCCAATAATTACATTAAGAGCATTTTCTAATGAAACCTCATAAAACCCTGTGACATAACTGCTTTTGCTCTCATTCTAGAAAGGAAGTAGCTGATGTTTGAAGGTCGCGTAGCTAATGATAGATTTTGTGTTCTTAACCTCTATGCAATACTGCCTCTTAACCATTTTCAACCTTTTAGAAAAACAGAATACTAAGTGTCATAAAAACATAGGAAGACTACAACTATAAAGAAAAAAGAAATTGGGGAATAGTTCAACATTCTGGGCATGTTCAGATGGTTTTAAATAAAATTTCTCTAGTCCAAGAGTAATAAGGAGCTAAGTTAATTTGTCATCATCATAAAAACTAAGAGGTAGGAAGGATTAGCATGTGCTGAATGTTCTAGATAAAAATATCTCACTTAATTTCCAAAACCAACCTGTGAATTAGGTATTACTATCTCATGTGAGTGGGTGATACCTCTTCACCGTTCTCCTGGCTCTGCAGCATGTTGCTTACCCTCTGAAGGGCGTTAGGCGGACCTCTATCACATCACAGCGTACTGCATTATTTGTTTATCGCTTATAGTCTGAATACACCGTGCGCTCCATTAAAGCAGGAATGGGACCTTCTTTATCTCCTTTGCTCCACATCTCTTCGGAGTTCCAGACCACGGTGAGTGCCCCGTTGATGCTACCGAGTGCACACATAAAAGGCAGAGGAAAGAAAACGGAGGAAACTGGAAACCCAGGATTTCATCTGGGGAGCTTCAGAATTAGAAACACAGACTATTCCGCTCTAATGAGAGAACTATGGCCCTAAGACAACCTTCTCTGCCTAAACAAACTCAGAGTCTTAAAGTAATTTACTATCAAAAATTGTGTTTGAATTTAATTAACTTCTGGCTCACCAGTGTGTCCCTGGGGCTGGGCACACAGTGGAGACTTGATGCACTGTATTTAAATGAATGTCAGAAAGGGACTAGGGGACAGAGGGCTTCAAACTGTTGGTATTATGTAACTTCATTTTTCTAGCAGGAGTTTTGTCATAGCTATAGACTCAAAACACTTCTGAGAAACATGCTGCTTCCTTTGAGTCCACGTACCTGTGGTGGCCCACATTAGAGTCCCTCCTTTCCAGTCTCCAAGCCACCCATCAGCACAAGTTTCTCCCATGTCCTCATCACTCAGTGTTGTAAAAAGCAGAGTACAGGCTCCATCCATGAAGTGACCCCTCCTCTAGGAATAATGGTAATTTCCAAGCAGGTTCAAGTTATAACCTATATAGTAGCCTCTCCTTGTCTTGGATACATTCCAAGGCCCCATGTGGATACCTGAAAACACAGACAGTACCAGTCCCTATATGTACTGTTTTCTCCTAGACATGCATAACTTTTCACCTAGAGGAAGTACTTTACAGCTCCCCGCTAACGCTGGAGAGAGACGGAATATGTGCAGGCTGCCTGCTGTGCACCAGGCCCGAGCCTAAGGAGTGCACACAAGTACATGTCTCCTAAATTAAACCTCATGTACATAATCACTTCATATAGGGCTTCTTCTTCATTCAACTATATTGCACAAATATTTGAGTCCTTACACCCACAGGGCACTATTTTAAATGCTGAAAAGTCAACAGTGAGTACAACAGACTAGATCTCTGTTCTCACGAATGTATGTCAAGGGCCAATCCACAATAAACCAGCAAGCAGATAAATAATTGTGACTCTTCTATAGTCATAAGTATCATAAGGATAATAAAAGACTAAAATGCAATAGCAAGTGACCCAGTTTTACCCAGGGCAGTGAGGGTTGCCTGTATGATCCGCTCTTTCCCATCCTGGGAAATGAGGTTAGCTGGTGACACTGACAATATCCTTTAGCATTCACTTAGCTCCCTGGATCGAAAGTCAAAATCAGCCTCTTTAGGTAAGGATTTTCCAGATCTGAAATCCGAGGCAGCCCTCTTTCTGAATTATAACAGGAAGGAGCTGGAACAGGTAGAGAATCGGTATAGATGGGAAGTGGTAATTTACTAGAATTTTCAGAAAATGCCTCTCTGAGAAAGTCACATTCCAGGTGAGGCAAGGATGATGAGAAGGGTCTACGAAAACATTTAGGCTAATACCTTCCGAAGCAGAAGAGAGTGGCAGAGTGACTGCAGGGGAGGAGAGTGTGGGGTGAGATTGGTGAGCTCATCAGTTCATCACTGGGACGTTTGGGGGCACAAGAAAGCAGTTGGAGTTTTTCCAAGTGCAATGGCAATATATTGAAGGATGTTAAGCAGGTTATTAACATATCAGCCAGCAGCTGAAGCACCTTAGGGAAAAAGAAAAACTGTTTTCCCACACCCAGAACACTAAGAAGTCACAAGACAACTTTTAGGAAGCTCCTGCTCTCCAGATAAAAAGTCAGCAATTTCCATTAGTTTTAACTCCTTTTCCTTACACACACACACACACACACACACACACACACACACTAAGCATCCCATCATCTCACCCAGTTCCCTCCTTCCTTTGAGGTGTAGAAGCTCAGCAATACTATTTTATAGCCCCACAGGGGAAAAAAAAAAAACAAAAAAAAACAAAAAAAAAAAAAAAAAAAAAAAAAAAAAAAAAAAAAAAAAAAAAAAAAAAAAAAAACACCAGTTAAGATTCCTCCTGGCTCAACCAGGAAAGTTCTTACAACGCTTTGATTGACCAAACCCCGCTAGGCTACGCCTTCCGTTTGAGGGAAGGTATGATGTCTTCCTCAAGCCTTATCTTTTACCTCATGATGCCCTTTGAGGGGAAGAAAAACTTGGCTTTTAAAACAAATATACAGGGAATTCCCTGATGGTGTAGTGGCTTAAGGCTTTGGCACTGGCGCTGTCAGCACTGCGGCCTGGGTTCGATTCCCAGTCAGGGAGCTACCCACATACCAAAAAGCAAAAAAAAAAAAAAAAAAAAAAAAAAAAAAAAAAAAAAAAAAAAAAAAAAAAAAAAAAAAAAAAAAAAAAAACAACAAAAAGAAACAAATATACAATTCAACAAATGCTTTTTGATAATTCTTAAAATTATCTTCTGGGTTCCAGGGGGGAAACAAAGTTCAATATGACGTGATCTCTGCCTTTACGATATTATAATTTAGGAAGTTCTAGAGTTGGTACTAATCAGTTTGTTATAAGGTACACTGGTACTTGCTAGAATATGTTTTTAAAGTCATTTGCTAGTGAAATGCAAAAATTACAACACAGGTGTTCTGGCACATGTTGTGCAAGAGTCACATTTCATTCTATATAAACTTTAGCAAAATAACACTATATATATAATAGTGATAAAAGTGATACCTCAGAATCATATTTTTATTCCTTGTCATTTTCCACTTGATTTTTTATCCCATTTTAAATTTATTACTGACATCAATTAAAGCTAAACTATTCAGCAACTCTAGAAGCATCTGCAATATAAAATGGTGCATTTGTATTTTTAGAGCCATTTTCTCTAAATAATTTCATACTTTGTGGTACATTTCAGATACGACACTAGCTAACAATATTGATTTTTCAAAGCAAGACTGCATTTCAAACAGGCATATAAAATGAGTTTGTATTCTTTAAGATAGGACCCAATATTATCCATGAACCACACAAAGACAAAAGAATGCAGAATTTCAGAACTGAACATTTAAAATGAGAAGCCTCAGATAAACATGTAGACTACATGATTCCTGTAACCACAGCCCACCTTTAGGAAAGAGAACTAATGGTGGCCATTGAGAGATGACATCCAACAAGTTTAATAAGTGGTGGATAAAGGGAATTGGTCAGCATGCTAAAGAAAATTCTTGCTTGATTAAACCCAGTGAGAAAAAAGCAGAGATCTTTGGTTTGGAAGAGCCATTATCCTTTGATGGACAGGTACATCTTCAGTTTCATTCCCCCAGTGAAGGGTGTTCTTTCTTTTTCCCCCAAAGATGGGCCCCTAGACTATCTACCTAGTTTAGTGGAGTTTACTAAATAAGAAAGTTTTCTGTTTTAAAAGTAACCTTCTTAATTAAGGAATGAAGTCTTAATAGAACAACAAAATGGTCTAAATTGAAAGCTGTGAGCTTCCTTCCTCTAGAGGCATTTGACCATTCAGTTGCTTAAAGTAGAGTACTACATTGATGATAGACTGGCCTAGAAGACTCCAAAGGCTCCTTCCCAATCAGCCATTCCAAGAACATATGAATGAACATCTGCATTCCTTCCAGAGAGATAGAAGTCCCACTACTATGGATATCTGTTCAAATCTAAGCTCAAATTACTTTAGAGACTTTATCATTAATAACAACATTAGTGACATTTAAATATGTGGAGCTGTTTCCAAACTTCAAGGGAAATCATTTGCTTTACTGTTTTCTATACAATGCTGGCTTCTTTTCTACTCATTTTCCAGTACTGCATCTTAAATGGATATCCTCTGGTTCTTTCCACTACCTTTTTCTTCATTATTGTTAAATTTATTGGGGTGACATTGATTAGCAAAAGTTACATAGGTCCCAGGTGTACAAGTCTACAGTGCATCGTCTGTGTGTTGCATTATGTGTTCACCACCCAGAGTCAGTTCTCTTTCTATCACCAAATATTTGACTCCCCTCCTTTTAAGATGTGTCTTCTTTACTCCTAGCCATGTCACTGAGAATACCACTACTGTTCACGACCTACATCTCTTCTCCATTCTCATCTTTCTATCACATTTGATGCCAGGGGCTCCTTATCTACACTCTCTTTACCCACATACAATATTCTTCTATATATACACATTTTCTATATAGTATAGATATTCTTCTGTGGTTCTCTGCCTTCTTTTCTCATTTGTAGTAACGTGGTTTGCATGCTGTGATACTATATAAATGTTGTTAACCAAGTCTCCAGAGATTGTAAATCTACTGTTGAAATTTCTTACTGAGAGTATAATGTATTAGTGTAAGCAATATTGATTGTCATACCCATTAGAGCTCCCAGGAAGCCAGAGCATTTCCTGTGGACAAATAATTTGAGTGGCCCTGTTTACAATTAAAAAAAAGAGGCAAAGAGATAGCCTTTCTCTCAGCAAAGGGCTGCTGAATTGGTTTTCCTAGGAAGGCTTCCTCTGTGTTTGCAATCACTTCAGTATTTGTAAAATGTCCAGGAAACATGCAAAGGATTAAAAACGAGATTGTCACTTGTCAAATCAGAGTCATAGCAAACATTAAAGAACTGGAATTTCAGAGATTTTGTGGGTTGTTCCATTCAAAAGATAAAACTTCATTTTTCTTTTAAAGTACAAGAATGGTGAAGAGAGCAGGAATCAAAGAATAGTTCATATAGCCTGGGAAGAGGCTTATTCTAGAAAATACTGTGAGAAGTGCAGGCCTTGGTCCAAAGGAAGAAAGAAAGAACAAGGCAAGTTGATCCCTAAAGGCAGCCTTGCTAAGGCATGTAACACTTCTCTCCCATATATACAGAAAACATGGCTACTCCACTGCAGGGTGGGCCAATTTTAAGTCCAGTCTTCAGAATTCGAAGATAAGCAGGGAAATCCATTTTTAAAAATTAGTTCTATTCGGCCAGGCTGCCCCACTGAAGAGGCACTGGCCTGGATGAAAACTTTCCAGAACCTGGCACAATCAAAATTGTTATTCGTGCAATTGATTCAAATCTCAGGCTTTCAAACAATCTTCAGGGAGAACCCAGCCTGACCTCCCAGGGACGCTGGAGAATTTTCCATTCCCATTGCCAAAAACAATGCCAGTGACCTCTGTAAACAATAAGCAACTGGGATTTGAAGTTGAAAAAGAAACATCAAAATATCCTGGTACAAGTGCTGAACCTCTTGTTTCTTGGGAAATCAACTTAAAACTTAAATATAACCTAGAATTGGCACTGAGTATGTTTATAGTCTGAACGTTGATTAAATCTCTCCAAGTCTCACAGGTTCTTATCTGCAAAGCGTTAAGCTCCAGTTTCTACAGCTCATAAACATGTGCATTCTCTCCGGTAGTTAGATTGCCTCTTGTGAATATGGCACGTCAGTAAGGGAGACGAGCTGCCTACTGGTTTTTGGATTATGGAGTCATTATTTAGCCTGATTCTACACATATGCTTCCAAGGAAGTTGACACACCTTTTTTCCATCATTGTTAAGCAGTTAATTGAAAATGGGTTAAAACCTGATTAAATATTGTCCACCTCAAAATCAAAGTCAAAATAAAAATCAAGAATTACAAAGGCTGTTAACTGCTTCATGTAAAGGGCGTAACAGTTCAGCATAATAAACCTGTCTATTACATTAAATTAATCTGTCCATCAATCCAAAAAGAAACATTAGATACAGCATCTCTGCGTAGACACAGAAAGGGTTGTGCTGCCTCAATACCAAAGTTGTTCTCCACCAGTTAGAAAGAGTTAAACATCCTATTAGTGCTTGGGATAGACTTAGGCACCAAGCCACAAGCAAGAATACCAATATGCAGCTTAGAACTCTGTCCAGAGGGTCCCTATGATGCCAGGGCACAGCCCCAAGGTGGGGTATGATCCTATTCCAGCAGGAGTAAACACAGAACACACAGAAGGATCTAATGTCTGAATGTGTTGACAAGCTAAATTTGAAAATGTGTACACAGAAAACCAAATCTCAAGCTCAAAAGTTAATCTGGAGCTAACCAGACTAGGAAATATTCTGAAAAGGTGAAGTGTTAGGCAGTTTTTAGAATAGAGATTAGAAGTAAGAGTATAAGTAGGTGGGCCCAAAATTGCTGTGGCACATGAGGCTGACCAAGCACATTTTTAACAGTATAAATAGCATTTGGATAGGTTTGTTTGGCTGCAAAGCACGAATGAAAAAAAAAAAAAATTGCACAGCCTGGACAAGAATCACAAATATCTAAGCCTGCTGTTTCCTTAAACTTTATGTCTTAAATATCCTAAGGTAAAAATACATTTCTGCCAAAACAATTTTGAAAAAGAAGAATAAAGTTGAAGGACTAATGTATCTCAACTTCAAAACTTACTACAATGCTACAGTAATCAAGACAGTGGAGTACTGGCAGAATAACAGTCTTGTAGAACAATGGAATAGAATTGAGGGCCCAGAGAAAAATCTTCCCATTTATGCTCAATTAATTTTTTACAAAGGTGCCAAGACCATTCAATGGCAGAAAGAATAGTCTTTTCAACAAATGACACAAAAACTACTGGATAGTCACATGCAAAAATACCAATATCTCACACCATACACAAAACTCCATCAAAATGGATCTTCAACTAAAAAATAAGACCTAAAATATAAAATTCTTATTTAAAAACATAAGGCAAATCTCTATGACCTTGTATTAGGCCATATTTTCTTAGATATAACATCAGAAGTCCAAGCTACATAAGAAAAATAAAGATAAATTGGACTCCCTCAAAAAAAAATTGTAATTCAGAAGACACCATTAAGAAAATAAAAACAAACAAAAAACCAACTTACAAAATGAGAGAAAATGTTTACAAATCCAGTATCTAATAAGGAACTTGTATGCAGAATATATAACAGCAATTTACTGATGAGGATGCTGTAAGTTCAAGGATAAGTAACCCAAAGTTTAGAAAGAAATTGAATCTGGACTAGAATCCAAGTCCCTTAACTCTTAAAGTCAGTTTAGCAAAGTGGTTAAATGCCCTCCTTTAATCAGACACTTTGGGCTTGGTTTCCAGCTTTCCCATTTACCACTTAATGTGTGACTCCTTTATGCCCATTTTCCTCCTACATAAAATAGGAATAAAACAGGAATTCTATTAGCTTTCTCAAAGGCATGTTGAGATGGTTAAATGCAATAAAGCATGCCAAAGGCTTAGTACATAAATGCCCAATAAATGTTAACAATATGCACTATATTTTCTTAATTAAGATATATTTTATATATTCTATCTAAAGTCATATAGTGTCTTAAAATTGCAATTTATGTTAATTTTAGTAGGGTTTTCTTTCTCCCCAGAAAGTTATTATGAATTCTATGTTGTATAACTCATGGTTACTTAGATTTAAGGAAATACTAAGTTATCCATTTAAACAGGTTCTGTTTTCTCCACACTTAGTATATCAAAAAAGCTATTAAGAGTATAAGGTGAGTTGAACACTGGGACCATGTCTTGCCTGTGTTTGCAATCCCAATACGTAATGCTGTAGAGGCATTCAATACTGAATGAATGAATGAATGAATGAATGAATGAAAGAATAAAGAAGAGAGGGAGGAAAAAAGGCAGAATGAAAAGGTGAAGAAGATAATACAATGGGAAGAACAAGAGATCAGGAAGGTCTGTGTTCAAGTCTTAGAATACCCACATGTTGTTAGATGATTTTGTATAAATTATAAATCACTTTGTTTAACCTTTAGACAGGACTAGTTGTACCAATACAGCAGGGTTGCATTGAGGATTAAATGCCATGAGGACTGTGACAGACTTACATCTACTTTTCATCTCCATTTAGATGTCTGCCTTAAACTTATCGCCAAAGCTGAACTCTTGACTCAAGTCCCCACTCAGTACATAGCACCTCCATCCACTCATTACTCAAACCAAACACCTTGGCATGTTCCTTGACTCCTCTCTTTTCCTTATTAATACATCCAATCCATTTACAAGTGTTCTTAGCTCTGCTTTAAATATAAATCCCAAATCCTGGTAATTTTCACCACCTCTGCTGCTACTGACATAGCCCCTGCCATGTCCACCTCGCGGCTGGATTCCTGGTTCTCTCCTGCCAGATCTCCTGGCTTCTGCTCCTGTGTCTTTTCACTTCAACTCCACAGAGCAGCAGGAGTGATTCTTTTAAAAAGATCAGATTAAAATGTAAATCAGATCCAGTAATTCCTCTGAGCTACATTTTAACTGGCTTCACAATATAATTAGAATAATACACACACACACACACACACACACACACACACACACACACACACACGTGCCACGTGCCTCCTTGCTGTCCCTCTGTCTGCCACTTCCCTTGCAGTCCCATGGCCGGAATGGATAAAGGTTGTCTGAGACCTGAAACATATAATTATGGCAGTGAAACACTCTAGTAGAAAAACAAATAAAACCACAAATACAAAATTAGGTTAACATTTATTTAGAATGAGATCAGAAATGACAGCCATGTATTGAGCTCTGGGCATTACTTGGGGGTAGATGTTCACTTTCTTTGGAGATACCTGCAGCATTTGAACAGAAATGCTTACGTAGAAATGCTTCCGGATGGCAACCCAGCCTCCTCTCCTGGTAAGAACACTTGGCAGTGCCCAGCAACGCCCAGTAACCCCCATCACTCACAGAGCCCCCAGCAAGGGCAAGTCCCAAAGCCTAAGACTCATTGGCTACCCAGCAAGTCTGCCTCTGCCCATGGCTCGCTTTCCCTGCCTCAGGTCTCTGCAGAAAAGCCACCGTACCACGTCACACCATCCCCCTACCCTAATTCCCATTTTCTCCTGGCACTACACGTTGTGATAGCACCTGAGATGTTAGGTATTTGTTTGTTGTCTGATCCCCCAACTACACCCCTACTAGAATAAAGCTCTAGTATTAGAGTAGGGTTTATTTTGGCTCCTATATAATTGGTGTCTAGAATAGTCTAGAACAGCTTTGCACAAAAATAACCATTGATTGAGTAAATGAGTGAATGATAAATGAAAATTAGTTTGAAATATTGCATCACAACTTAAATTAATGGTTTGCCTGAAGTGTTTTTCCTTTTGTGGAGTGGGTTTCTATCATAAATGCCAAGAAACAAAAATGATATCTTCATAAATGTGTCTATTTCTAAGATTTTGAATAAACTAATTTAACAACATTGTAAGCAAAATAATTGCAAATTTAATAAATTTCTTCAAAGCAGATAATCTTAGCAGTCATCTAATATCTTTTTCACACTGTACAAATATTATGACTGAACATCCAGACATTATGATTGAAACTACACTGATTATGTTTCAGTTTCTCAACTAATCTACTAAATTTACTAAATTAGTTAATGTAGTTACAGAATGGCTAATAAATACAATTCAGAAACCATGATTAACCTGAGAGTGCTCAGTGTGGGAAGAAAAATAACAATACTATTTCTTTTCAAAATCTGTATCAGATAGAAATCATAATACATTTCAAAACCATAGAATAATCAGTCAGCTTGTGCAATTGATAATATAGGAATCAACAAATTCTTACTAATGATGCCTCATTATAATAAAAGCAAATTGCTGTTATAATTATTTATCTTTATCATTTATCCTGCTCCCTGTGGATAGCCCCTGAATAGCTACATTAATTTAGCAGATGTGGAAAAATAGTTGTTACCACGGCAGACTGCTGACTGAGTACTCCATGAATGCCTTCAAGGTATGGCTTGATTATAATTATCTCAGTACGCCTGTCTTAGGATCCATCGGGTTTCTGTGCTTCAAGTGTCCTGAGGCCCACTGCACCCACATCCATTTGCTGTTTCCTGGGAAGGCATTTCTTCTATTCCATCAAGGACCTCCCCTACCCATACACATAAGCAACACCTTCAGGAACTTCGTTATTCGTATAAACTTTCCTTTATTATCATTCATTTACTATTAAGCACATGGATGGTTAGAAGAGAGGGTGAGAAACTAATTAAAGGCCAGAAATTAAGTTGAGAAATCTGGACAGTAGCTCAACAACTATACTCATCCTTTGTTCTTTTCTCCTTCTTTCTGAAAATATATCAGTTGTTGCTGAACCAGTACAAACCGCTAAACCGGTTAGTACTAATGGACCAGCATTAGTACTAAGAGGTCACTCAAAGTTGGATTTTTAAAATGAGTCCATTTCAATAGCCCTGTATTGGTATATCACTAAAATACAGGGTCCTGCAGAAATAATGCCAGACCCTGTATGTAAATGTCTCGCACAAGATGACACTTACCTAAAATGTCACCTAAAGTGAGCTTGAGTGTGATATTGTTAAGTTATAGAATTACACACTTATGATTTTACAATAAAAATTTGGCATAGATTACCAGCTCATAAAAAGGGGCGTTATTTGTGCCAGACCCTCTATTTCAGGAGTGCCCAGAGAAGGTTTGGTTCCTAGTGCTAAAGTCAAAGACTTATTATCCCACTTCAACTAGACAGGCTTTCCACTGGATCTTGAGCGTGTAAGTCATATGCTAGATTTCAATTCTAGAAACTCAATTACAAGCCAAAGCTTAGGTAAGAAAGACTCTCAGAAAATAATAACGTAGTTCTTAGCCTGAATGCCTCTTTGTGGCTTAGCATGGTGCATCTCTGTGCTGTCTTAGCAGGTAGGATTCAAAAGGCTCCTCCTAATGATGGATTGAGTCCTTTCTGCCTTGACTGCTCTGATACATTATCTGCTTGTGCTGGATTCATGGAGAAGGCCTGGAGACTGGCCATGTGTGAATCAAAGGAGGGTCTGGGTTCTGTCGACCAAACCTTGATAGTAACCCTAAAAAACTGAGGTCTCTATCCTCAAAATGTCAAAATGGATGGCAGAATAAACAAAACTTCCAGACCTGTGATTGAAATTCTCACATCTGGTATCACGTATACGTAGCTTAAATCAGTGCACAACTACTGGGGTTGAATACAGTGTCTCCTCAAAACTCGTATCTGCCCACAACTCCAGAAGGTGACTTTATTTGGAAACAGGGTCTTTGCAGATGCAATTGGTTAAGATCAGGGCAGACTGGATTAGAGAGGGCCCTAAAACCAATGACTGGTACATTTACAATAAGAAGAGAAAACACACAGAGACTCAGAGGAGAAAAAAGAGGCAGAGATTGTAGTCTATAAATCAAGGAATGCCAAAGAGTGCTGGTAACCACCAGAAGCTAGCAGAGAGGCAAGGAGATACTCTTCCCTAGAGCCCTTGCAGGTAACATGACCCTACCAAAGCCTTGACTTCAGACGTCTAGACTTCTGTTGTTTTAAGCCATCCAGTGTGTGGTAATTTGTTCTAAGAAAATAATAATCAACCTACATAGAAGATTCCAGAGAAGTGCCCAGGCTCATTTTGGGAGGATTTTTCTTTGAAAATGCAGTTTGAAAAATAAAAATAAACTGTAGGCTGGGTCTCCATCAAATGGAAATACTGTCTTTTCCTTGGAATGAAAAAATATATATAATGATTCCATTCTGTTGGGAGAGGTCTCTAGATAGCACTTGTACACAAAACCATATGTGCCTTCACTTAATTCTTTCTCATTTCTCTTACTTTATTTTATTTAGAGATTATCAGGTCATGCTACTAATTATTAGTTTTCAAATAGAGACATAATTTTTTATTCAAGATCTTCAAGGTTCTGTTTTCTGCCATAAGCAGCAGTCTGTGATTGTGAGGCTATAATTTGGTGTGTGCTCATATCAGGCAGATTGGATGGTGGTTATTAAAGCTTGCAATTTCCTGGGTAATGTTGCAGAATGTTCCAGAAAGTGAAGTGTTAACCACAGTAAAATAACCAAACAAAACAATCCCCCAAAAAAACAAGGTAAAGAAACTTGAGGGAAACAATTAAGTTGAATTTGTGACTTTGTTTACATATAAATTAGACAGCGTGAAATTGAGTGCTGCTAGCCAAAGGTTAAGGAATTTTTATCCAATTTGTAACTTGCAGTTGGCAGCAAACAGGAAAAAACAAAGACAAAAAGTCAGCTTTCAATATCCTCCCTGCGTATGTGCCCCGGGAAGTGTGCTCACTGACTAATGGCCCTCTCCCAGGGTTCTGCACATCCTACTTGGAAACCCCAAGCACAACCACAGGATCTGAAAATCGTTTTAGCCACAGAAGATGGACACAACTTTTTCTGGTGTGGGCTTCTCACAGAGACAGAAATGGGGAGCCTTATGTTGTTTTTATATATGCTGAGTTATTTTAAGGCCAGAGTACTGAATGAAGCTTTCAAAGGAAAAAAAAAATAACAAACCAAGGAACGAATCAATAGTAAACACCAGCTAATGGTTAACCACTGTAAATGTTTGGCGTACACAATACACAGCTGCAGGAGGCGAAAGAAGGGGGATTGAAATGCTGATCCAAAGGGTGCAAGGGATGGAAAGTGAGACTTTAAAATAAGATAGGAAAGAGAGTGTCCATTCAAGTCCATTCTCTGTGCTGACCTCTCACCTTCTCACCTTCTGAGTCGTTCCTGGAAAACAGAGCTATGGATTCTCTCTAAACTTCTCTTGGAGAAGGAGGGAAAATGTGGACCAGTTTTATTATGTTTAGCCATAATGCAAGAATGGTAGAAAAGGGTGGTTTCTTGCTGCAGGTGGACAGTGATTCAGGTTTGGATACAACCTGGATCGTAACAATCTCCTTCCTTCCTCCAGTCTCCATGCTCTGGCTTTGAGCTACTGTCTGCAGCTCTGAACAAAGCTGGGAGGGTGTCATGTAAACCCTGAATCTCTGATTTGCGAGAAACACAGACAGAAAGCCGTTCCTGCAGGACATACATGAAAACCTTGCGAGAGACAGAATGGCATGACAATTGCTGAGACTGATAAATGGTAAACTAAGGAATATAAAACATTTTAAGAGTTTATTTGAGCAAAAACTGATTTAAATCAGGTAGCACCAAATAGGAATGAGTTAGAAGCATAGGGAGAAACTTTCTTTTTACTGTTAAACTTATTGGGGTGACTGGTTAGCAAAAATTACATAGGTTCCAGGTGTACAATCCTACAGTGCGTTGTCTGTGTGTTGCATTATGTGTTCACTACCCAGTCAGTTCTCTTTCCATCACCATGTATTTGGCTCCCCTCCCTCCTCTCCCACCCCACCACTTCTTCTATCCCCTCCCTCTTCTCCCTTCAGGTAACCACTAAACTATTGACTGTGTCCTTGAGTTTTTGGAGAAACATTTATATAGAGAAAATACAGAAGCAATGCAAGGAAATTACGATTGGCTGTTTGTGATTGGTTGTCCTTAGGTTTCTATTTTCTAGCCTTGCGGCATCTACAGGCTTAGATTTGGGTTTGCTTATGTAAGGTGCCAGGGTATCAGAGCCATTTCAGTCTAATAACCTCCTTTAATTAATTTAAAAAGACAATTATAAAGTGAAGTGGAAAAGTTAAATGGAAAAAGAAGGAAAATAACTGGGTTCAAATCCAGGCTTTGCCCCCTTAGGTCTTACTAGGTGGCCTCGGACACATGCTTTACCTCCTAAATTATTCACTCTCCTCCCTTGAAAATGCAACCAAGCAACTGACTTCACAAAACAGTCTAAGGATTAAATGCAGGAGTGTTTTCTAAATTACATATTCTTTATTATAACTGTTTTCATCATGGGGACAGGGAGTCCTAGCCTATAGCAGGAGAACAACAAAGTTATTCATGCTTTGTTCAAACACAATGATGGTTTCATTATCATTGTGAAAGTGTGCACAGCAGAGAGCAAGGATTTTTTAAACTTGAAAGCTTGAATAAGTTTTTAACATTTTAACAGTGGGCTATTTTATATACACATTTGAGTTCCTGTCTTCTCTGGCAGTTGAGAGTCAACCTTCCCACAAAGTAATGACAATCACCAAAATTGAGCAAGGGTTGCCCCTTTTACACAGGACCAATATTCTCCCGTTCCACACAGCCCCAGACTTCGGTGTGCATTATCTGTCTGAAGGTTTGCTTGGTAGTTTTACATATACCTGCCTACTTTGCTCAGTGTGGTAGGTGAATAATGGACCCCCCCAAAACATGCATATATTTACCTCTAGAACCTGGGACTGTGTTACCTCACCTGGCAAAGCAGACTTTGCAGATCTGATTAAGAATCTTGAAATGAAGAGCTCATCCTGGATTACTCCAGGAGGGCGACCATTACAATTGCAAGGGTCTTTAGGAAGGCATTTAATTATCATGGTCCAAAGCCCTGCTTACACAAAGGCCTCTTCTCAGGAAGACTATTCCAAGGTTTAGAGGTTAACCCTCAGAACCTAGTCATGGGACAGTACTTTCCTTGAAATGTACAGAATTTAAACACCCCAATCCCTTTACTACACAGACTGCCACCCTAGCTCTTGACCAAGGCCATCTTCTAGCAAAATCCTCCTGTTTGAACATCTACATTTACTTTAACATTTATATTAACTGATATGGCAATAGCATCGGTATGAACATAACTAACATTTAAAGGAGCCAGTTTAAAGAATCAACTAGCCTATCTTATAAAGCCATTACATAAATGACATACATTTTTGTATTTTTTTAATGTAATTACTAGTTTCCCCTCTTGGTCTATTGCTGTTTACCTTATGATAAACTAGTACACAACTATTTAGTATAGAAATTAACTGACGGTTAGATATATCCAATTCTTCTTCAGGCCAGTCATTTTCCATTGGCCTTACATCCTGAGAAGGATTTAGTTCAACCACCTAATACATTTGATCATCAATATCAGTATTATCACACAACTGACTTATTTATACCAAGTCCCTAAATTTTACTCAAAATGCCAGTGTTACATCAGACCACAGAGTGGTCACGGTACAATTCTACTTCTCTACAAAACATATCAGTAAGAATTACAGAGGTAATTATCAACAGAGTGAGGGATTGAACTAGGAGACCCTTGCTCCTTTGCTAGTCCGCATCCTGATGAACTTCCCAGACCATCACCACCACCACCACCCATAGCCATCAAAAGTCAATTTTTGCATTTCTCATCTTTGCCTTCCAACTTTTTATATTCTTTCAAGCTAGAGGTAATAACAAATAGAAAATGGAAGAAAAGATTGCCAGCCAGCATTTAGGACCCATTGAAATTAATGTTCATAAACTTAAAGTGAGACCTGAAAGCTTGGCTCTTTTTCTTCTGCATGTTGATGCAAAGTAGGAAAGTTGAACTTCACCCTGTTCAGAGTTTGCCAAGCAAATAATTACAGCAAGAAAGGGCCAAAAGAGCTGAGAATGTATAATATATAGGCAAACGGCTATAATGATTGATGATGGAATTTTAACTATGGAAAGAGAGTCAAAAGGTCATGAGTGGAAATTAGGGCTAGTGAAAAGTCACACCAATCGGGATTGAACGACTATTACTGTGCTGGTACTGGGACGAGCAAGCTAAAAAGATACAAGATGAACAGGGAGGAGGATGTTTGAACCTGAAATTACAGAAAGGTGATGAAAAGTCTATGCTGTGATCGTGTGAGTCAGTGGCCAAAAGTGTTGCAGCAGGATGGGTAACCGAGGAAGTCAAACGGCACTCAGAGGGTCGGAGACCCTGTTTTATTACACCAGCGGGCTCAGAGGAGTTACAGTCTCCAAAGTCTGAGCTGCGACTAACAGGCATTTGGAACTGTTATAGGGTTGGGGTGGCGCTGGCTGGTGTGATAAGCAAGCAAGGTTACTGAAGCTAAATGCAGACATTAGGCAACTGGTGGACGGAATGTGGAAGTGGGAGTTCACAGAATTTACATTAAACAGCTTTGTCAGTAATGTTCCATTTCAAAAGACTGTGAAGGCAGGGAATTGAAGTAAGTCAAGGCCATGGTGGGAGAAGAATCATTTACATGGATGTTAAAAATCACCAACATTAAGGCAGGAAATAATATTGAACAGACTGGCAGTGATCTAGGACCAAAAGTGATTGAGAAATAAGGGTGAGTAAGTTGAGGAATGGGAGCTAGGGGGAGACAGCAGACAATCACAAGGGAGCCAGTGGGCATTGTGGTCTGATAGGATAGTCACAGTTAGGAAGTTCCAATAAGAAGAAGGGAGAAGGTTCTCAATGCAACAACAAAAATCGGGAGCTATATATATCCCACGTCTAAGGCTAGTGATAGGAGGCGTGAGGGAGAATAAAACGGCCCCCCCTGTGACAGGGCACTTTCTGTGCACCAGGAGATTTTAAAAGAGTAGGAACAGAATTGTACAACACGATAAATTTAAAAAGAAAATAAGAAAGAAGTTAATTTTCTGACAGTGAAAGAATGAATATTTTTTAATTAAATTAAAAGTATTAACTAAAAATTAAACAAATTTTTGGAAAGACACAAAATTTGCAGAAATAACTTGAAAGAAGCCAGAGGCAGGAGAATGCACACAGCATGATCTAAGGAGTTGAACAGATATGGTTTAGGGAGACATGCATGTGTTGCAAAATTATATTAAAATGCTTTGTAATGCTAAACACATTCAAAATAATTAATTCTGGACCAGAGTAGGATAGGGGACTTTAAATTATCCATAATATTTTCTTTCTTAAACTGTGGTAGATACAGGAATGTTTTATAATTCTCTATCCTTTTTGAATTTCTGAGATAAGTATTAATTATGAAAGTTAAAAAAATTTGTAATACTTTTAGTGTCTGCAAGGTGCTTTCATATAAATTAATTCATTTGATATGTAGGCTACACCCATGAGATAGTAGTCACTGCTATTAATATTTTCATTTCATAAATGAAGAAAGCAAGACTTGGTAAGTATGCTACAAGTAGTAAATAGAACAGAGGCAGGGACAGAACTAATGGGGTCCCCATTACCACACTCCATGGTCAGTGGCCATGGTCTGAGCAGAGTCAAGGGTACAACCACCCCAGTTTATCCTTTTCTCGCCCTTTTGTTAAATTAAACTGTGTTCAATCAAACTGAAACCACTATGTGCTGAGCTGCTGCTGCTCTGTCCAAGGTTATGAAAAGTCTTCCTGGTTTTCTGAAACTTTATATATTATTATAGTAATTCCTCTCCAGCTCATAAAATCAAAATAGAAGGTATCAGTTCTCATTCCAAACAACAAAATTGACATTTTTTCCTCCAGAAATAAAAACGCTCTATAGCTACTCAACTGAAAAGCAGTTGAGGCATCAGAAAATCTGGACAATCAGAAACCTAAATTGTATTCTTCACTTTGGTGCTTGATTTATGTTGGACTTTATTAGGTCACTTTGTAAATTTGTGCCTCACTTTATCCAAAAGGGACAGAAATGCAGACAGCTGACAACTTTAAAAACCTCAAATAACATTGCATAATCACAAAGCATTATTAATGTACCTTGCATCAGGTGTTGCACGGTTGCTTTCTTAAACCAGCAACTATTTGTTATGCTGACCACAAAGAACACCGTAAAGAGTTTATTTGTGCTGGCATTTAACAAACCTATCAAACATCTCATGCTATACCTCTCTAACGAGTGGCCAGTTGTCAAGCAAGACAGTACAGTATGATAGGTAACGATGAAGGCTATACTGAGCCTTGGTTCCTGACCTATACAATGAGAATAATACTTCTTAGAACTATGATGATTAAATGAAATTATATACATAAAATACTCAGGACAGTACCTGATGGACCCAATGAAAGTTGGCTGTTTTCATTATTACTTGTATACCATATTTTTGTAATATATTCACCATATAAATTCATACTCTTATTGGACCACTGACTTATTCCTATCAGATTTTGGATTTTGAGGGTAACAATTATGAATTGTTTTCCCAGCACCACTTTTCTAGAAAACTGCCACACCACAACCCATGCACATGACAGCAGCAAAACCTGTTTCTATAATGTGTCTGTGCCCTTTGTCACCACTCATTGGTCGAGTGGTTAACACCTGACCCAAGCTGGTTTACTTATTCCTGGAAATTATGGAACTTGAAAGGGGGCAGGGGAGAGAAGGAAGTGGGACTGCGAGAGGGAACATGCATAAATAAAGAACAAAAAGGCTCTTTCTCAGTCACTGTACCTGTAACCTATGAGATTTAACACCATCATGATGTCCACATGTGGCCCAGATGCTGGAGAAGGAGGGAAATAAGACAGAGAGGCAGAAAGTAGCACAGAAGAGAGATGGAGAAGGGCAGGGGCATTCAGGTCCCTAGTTCCAGGTTATTCCTGAGAGGTGGCTACATTCCTGTCTCTGGGTATTGTGAGACATCCAAGTATTGACCCCTGTCCTTAGCTTAGTCAAAGTCTGCTTGTGTAAGCTGCAACCAAAAAAAAAAAAAAAGTCCTGACACCCATTTTACGTCTGTTCTTCCATTTCTAAAAGGAATACAGTCTGTCCCCTAAGTCAACCCTCACACATCCTTCTAAAGTCTTCTGTCACATCCTATCAATTTCTGGCCTTCTCCCATTCAAGGACAGATCTCATTCCTTTTATTCTGTGCATCAATCCTTCAGATCCTCCTGATGTTGGGTCATGGGGAACTGCTAGGCAGAACACATTAGAAATGGCTGAAGGCACAGATCTAACAAGTTGGAGGAAGCTAGCAGAGAATGACCATCTCTCAGTGACTATATGTCAGTTCACAAAACAGGTCAGAGCACATGGGTACCTTCAGTCCAGCTGGTGAGGCCAAGCTCCTAAACTGGACCACCATAGCAAAGCAAAGAGGAAAAAAAAGGATACAGTCTGAGTAGGTAAGCATCAGAAGGGCAAACAGTGAGAGAGCACACCCAGGATGGCTTTGGAGGCCAAGTAAGACATAAGAGACAGCAGTTATGGCTGCTCCCCTCGGTCTCAGTCAGAGAGGAGATCCCCCCTGCACATCCCTGATGCTGCCAGCTGGAATGGACATTCATGGGCCTCACGTGGCTGCCAGCCTGTGAGTAATATAACACAGGGCAGGGCAAAGCAGCCCCTGCTCAGGCCGGCGTGCTGCCCTCACCTCACAGACTATTCCTTAGCTAACCTCTTTAGACACACAAGCTTTCTGAACACCAAAATCCTCACTGTTTAACTAGAGCCAATTTAAAAAACAAAAAACAAAAAACTAGTCAATGTTTCCTGTCTGAGGGGCTGGCTAAGAGCTGAGGATACAAAAACCAATGAGACAACCCCTGGAATTGTGCAAAGGGCGTAGAGTCAAGCCAGCCTCATTCGATTCACACCCTGACCTTCTGCCTGCCCTCCGTGGAGCAAGCTGCTTACCCTCTATATATGCCTTAGCGTTCCATAAAGTGAAGACAATACTAGTGACTTTCAGGAATGCTGCAAAGATTGGAATAATGTACATAAAATGTCTAGAACATAGCAGATGCCCAATAAATGCTACTTATTATTAGCATGTCTATTGATAAGCCCTATAAATGCACTAGAGTAAAAAATATCAAACTGAAAACTAACAGGTTGTATTTATCAACATCATTCACCATCCTCTCAGTCCACTTGAAAGGTGGAAGAAAGGTACATATGCATTTTTAGAAACAAATGCTTCTTTCTTTGAGCCTGCTAGCAATGAGGGCCCAGCTCTGCCTACAGTAATCAGTATTCAGTGGTTATACACTAGAAACTTGCTACAGATGTTCCTGTGTGCATCAGTGCAAGGTGCCTGAAATTTGAGTTTTAGAATTTAATAGAATTTAGCCTTAGGGAATCAGAAATTGCTGGACCTGATTACCTAAAAGGCAGGAAGGCATTCAAATAGACTCACTGTTCTGTGTTGCACTGGTTTCCAATAAAATGCATCTTTTAAAAAACTCATTGCACCTGGGAGATTAACCATGTTCTGAAGTCACCTCTGAGTTAGGTACACACCTTTACTTTGATATCAGTTCATCATAACGTCCCCAGAAAATGTGGTACAATCATGGAAACTACAGCAATCAGGTACCAAGTCCAAAATACGCTCCACGTAATGTTATTTTCTGGTTGAAAGTTCATTTGAAGCAGTTTGTGTAGTAGAGCAGAAAGGACTTCAGGTTAGGAGTTAGACAAAGAATTTGGTCTCCGCTGAGCCTTCCATTCATGATGTGTAAGTATACATGTCCTTTCACGGTCCCAACCCCCAACCCAGGGCCTCACGTTCTATTTCTACCAAATGAAGAGGTGACACTACCAGAGATAACAGCTGGTTCTCATCTCACCAACTCTAACCAGCCCCTGTACACAGTGTTAAAAGGGAGTGTGGACATCCCCAAATGGGGAGACATGCTTTCATTTAGTCATTTTTAAAAATATTTGCCTATATTTCCCACATTTTCTTTATTGTATATTATTTTTATAATCATACACACACACAAACATTATTCAGAGAGACAGTTTGACTACCTGCGGTTTATCTTCCAGACAGATACATCCTCCCCCAGGAAGATTTTTTGCCTCCTTTGCTCCCTCCCTCTTATACTTATTCCTAATATTTTGTTCTCTCCAAGAAAGTTGCTCTCTTCTCGTTGTCTCCTAGCACGTTCTGCGTACATGCCCTAAAGCATTTGCTCTGTCACTAATGAGTCTGTGGCACACACTTGGATGAGGGTCCTTTGAGAGCAAGGTCTGCGTCATAATGAACTCAGTATCCATTCCAGAGTACACCAGTGTGGGAATGAAGATTAACAGGAAAAATGGATGGGTAAGTGGGTAAACGAGCACGTGAGAGAATACCTTCAGGTCTCATGGGTGAAAGACTCAATTACCAGCCAACTAGATTCATTACATTTTGTTCATTATATTTTTAAAAAGGCCCTTCAGTTTCCTGAAATTCTGCTTGTATGGGGGCTGTCCAGAAAGTATCCATCCATGTAATAGAAAAAATGGAGGCATTTATGGCTGGATTTTTTTCTGGACAGCCCTCATACATTTAGGGAAAAAAAATTCAGAAAAATTGGGTTTCTTCATTTCTCCAGATTTACCGAGTATGTACACCTCTTATTTCTGACATCTAGACCATAATATTTTAATTTTCCACTGATATAGGGGTTTGGATGGCAGTAATGGGTGACAAACCGTATGATAACAAGGTATTTTCAACCTAAACATCGTCTTGTGTCATTAAAATTTCTTTTCAATATACTTTCTTTTCTTCTTTCTAATGTTCATCAGTTTTGATTTTTCCAAGTATATTTACTTTCCCAGCATACAATGGACACATTTATCAGACATTAATGGTTTAAAGTAGTCTTAAACACCCTTTAGGTGGCATTGACCCCAATGTGAGAGAAACAGTCCAGCGATAGACTGTCCTGTGTGTCCTGCTCCTACACATACATTGGTTGGTTTTTAAACTGCTTACATTTCTGCCCAAAAGTGTATCCAAGAAGAAGCAATCAAGGGGCAAAAAAAAAAAAAAAAAAAAAAAAAAAAAAAAAAAAAAAAAAAAAAAAAAAAAAAAAAAAAAAAGCCAAGTGTTTTACATATTTCCCTCAGGCAAGATTTCTAATGTTTTATTTGGTGAAATGTAGCTTCACTATTGGCCTTTGTTGTATTTGATTGATTTCTATAGCTTTCAGTACAGCTAAAGGTCATAGATGTGTATGTAAAAGACCCCGAAGAAATTTCCATTGAGGTTCACCAGAGCTAGATGGCGGGGTAGGCCAGCCAGGCAGCTGCCCAGGGCACGATCGGTAAGAGGCCTAGAAATACCACTGGAAATGCAATTACAAGGAGACACTTACCTTTCCCAGCACAGCAGACCCTAAGTAGTTGGCAAGAATTTCTGGTAAGCCACTTGGGAAGGGACTTGAGACCTGCAGGTGGCAGGCACACCCAGAAACTAAGGAATCATACTACCAGCGAAGTCAGAGGCAGCCGGTTGGCTGCGTGCTTCGACTTGGCTGAACGTGATGTGAACATGTGGGGTCGTAGCTGACCACAGAGTAGGGAGGGGTTGAGTGCCACCACCAGAGAATCTCTTTCTCCTGCTTCCCTCATGTAGTCTCTGCCTTCCCTCTGAATAATGAATGGCTTCTTGAAAATATCATTTCCAGGGGACATCAAATCATTGACCAACCCGGGGGACTCAAACATCCTGCCTAGGGAAATAACCTTGGGAAGACGACTGTAAGTCTCAAAGCACTAGCAAGCTATAGAAGGGTGGGCGGGGGCAGTACCCTTCAGGGCCTGGAGAAGTGTGAAGAATGCTTCTGAGCCGTAGGTGCACACTTTCAGGAATCAGCCTATTCAAGGGGCCACAAGTGATGCAGCAGTGGGTTCTGGACAGAGCAACAGCTTGGCAGCCTCAGAACCCTGGTTTCTAAATTGTTTTCACAGTGTGATCTACAGGGAACAGAGAGATGCGCCAACTGGGCCTGCCTTCTAACCCATGCACCTTTCGACAGTGAACAGAGGTTAAGCAATTTGTACTGGGTCCCATCCATGGTATCTCCTGGGTGTCTGGTCCACTATCTCAGTGAGGTTGCTCCTTGTAAATGATGAAGCAATCTAACAGATTAATTTTAAAGAAAAGCACCTCCCATTAGGCATTTTTTCCCACCCTTCCAAAATTATCAGGGGTTCCCTGGTGGTGAGTGGCTAGACTCCAGCGCTCTCAATGCTGAAGGCTGGGTTTGATTCCCAGGCAGGGAACCACAAAATAAATAAATAAATAAATAAATATATAAAAAATCAAAGCCCTAGGGATATATGAACCTTTCAGTCTTCTGGGGATTCTCAGTTCTACCCCTGGGCCCAGTTAGTCCATCAGAGAGCAATGCATTCTGATCTCATTAGCTAAACCCTCAAAGAAACACCTTTGCTGATTAAAATTTTAATGTTATAACCTCATAATGTCTTGTTCTACACCCCCCTCCCTTTGTTCCCCTTGGCTGCCAGGGAGACCTGAGCCTAATTTAATTTTCAATTGCTGAAATAACATTAACCTACATTTTTGGCACATATAATTCTCCCCACCTGTATAATTTACTGTTGTTCTTGTTAATTGTCTTCTTTCTGCTTAAAAGTGTTATTGAAAATGTATCTTTAATTTGTCAACTTCTCAAATCGTTCACGAAAGCAAATAAGGAACACGTCATGAATTATAAATAGAAAAGGATCATACTTTGTCATTCATCATTGATATTTAATGCATACTCCATTCTGAATTTCTCATTAGTACTTTGCTGTTATTGCTATGCCAGATCAGAGAAATTTAGAATACTAAGGGTTTTTTTAATTGCTTGATTTATTGATAGAATGAGGTTTCCATAGACTTTCAGCAACAATGGAGAATACCAGAATGTTCAAACGAGACACTTTGAAGTCTGAGACAGGAAACTTGAGGACAAATAAGAAGGAATACAATATTTACAAGACAATGCTTTTTAAAGTTATATTACCTATAAGATATGATTCATAATAAAAAATCCGGTAGATTCAAGGAAGAATTTTAGAGAAATTTCAGGATAGGATAATAGAGTCATAATTGACTAGTAAGGAAACCAGAGAAATCTTTCTGAGACATCATAAGCACTTGGACATTAACACCTCACAGGACAAACAGGATTCCTGCAATGCATTCTCTGTGTCACTTCCCGAGTGGGGAGAGATGGAATTTTAAGATCCAAGGATGAAATCGAGAATTTGTTTCACATCCTGACACTGAATGACGTCCTAGCGATGTACTCAAGTCAATCCCTAAGGTTTGGTCTGTGAGCATCACAGTTGAGGAAGGTGGCAGTAGCAATGTCCTGACAAGGGATTTCTCCATGATCAAATACCTTTCAAAAATGCTGTAGACTATGACCTTGGCCTTTGAGATTCAAGAGCTCCTTAACATATGAACGTATTTGAGAAATCCTGTATCCAAGAAAGTTGTTTGACTTTGCCTAACCTAGAACTTGAGAAGCTTTTTTGAGGAAAAAGGGCGTTTCCATGGGATCCCTATATAAACATTCTACACTCAAATTTGTGAAACTACCGAAACAGGTAGCCCACTTCATTTCCTGATTGAAGTGAGTCCAGGGACACCAGGGACTCTGCCCTCTGAGCTTACAGAGCCCTGTGGAGCTGGAGTCCTGCCAGTGACTGCCAGCTTATCTTTCTGAACTCTTGCAGCCACAGGAAACCTGCTATTATTCCAACTCACAGATGAGGAACTCACTGAGGCTCAGAAGAGTTAAGGTCACATACCTAGCAGGTGACAAGTGGGTTTTTAAATACAGCTCTGTCAGACCCCAAAGCCCATGCTTTTACTCCTGAATAAAGGAGAGATTTAGAAAACCACTTCAAAGGAGAGGTGTACACACATATCCATATATCTCAGTGGTCACAGAAGTGCTACAAGTGCTATGAGTAGTGGGCGTTCTTTATCCAATCGATTCTGAAGGAAGGGAAATTACAAGAGGCAGGCAATTTCCCCCTCAGTTACTGTGCTGACTAATCAATCTACTTTCAATTTACTGATTATACTATTTCTTTTCAAAATTGCCTGGCCTTTCTTTACAGGGGCTAATCCCTTTATAAGGGTAGTTCTCCCCCTACTTGGTTCCTGGGAAATTCATTCTTTCAAAAGCAGCTCAAACGTCACTTCCTCTGCAAAGGCTTCCCTAATTGCTATCCTCCTGCTGTCATTCCCCCTCCTTCCTCTGTGACCCCAGAGCATGCTGCGTAAACCCAACATCGCACACTCAGGCTATAGAATCCTTGCTTATATACGTCTCCCCCTTTATTCCACAGCCATATCATACCTGTGTCTGTGTCCTGGCTCTGAACATGGGGCTTGACAAACTAGAACACACATTAGAAATATTCCTTGGACAAATACACTCACACGTATGTCAACAATTAAATAGTCTCTTTGACTATTCTAAGTAACCTGGGGGTATTTTAGGTTTAAAAATGTACAAAACAGAAGGTAAAACTGAGAGTCCTTTGAGTAAGTATGAGAGGCCTTCTAATGATTCATGTAATGAAATCCTATATAATAGCAATTAAAAGGAATAAACTAGTGCTACAGGTACCTGCATGGGTAAATATCAAAAGGTTGAGCTAAAAAAGCACACTGTAAAATGATATATATGATGCCATATATATAATTTTTGAAACATGAAAACAAGTTCTCTGTGTTACTTACGAACAGTAATGATAACTGATAAACAGTATGCACAGGAATGATCATCACTAAGTCAAGGCAATGGTCACTTCTCAGAATCAATGAGAGACATTCATGGTGCTTTAATTCTATCTGTATGTTCTAATTCTGAAAAAAGAATCTAAAGTAAATATGAAGCAATAACAAAATAAATTGGCCATGACCTAATGGGTAGGTGGGGTTTGATAATATGTTGCTCCATAATATTCTGATAGTTTGAAGTATTTTATAATAAAATGTTTCTATATCCTCAACTCTGCCATTCCATACAAGAGCATGACTCTGGGCAGACAGAACTGGGGGAAGAGGGGGTGCTGCTGAATCAGGAAAAAACCTGAAAGTCACGGGGAACTGACAGTGGCAGACTGAGGTCTGGAACTGTAACAGTGAGTTCCCTCAGGGAAGGGCGTGCCCAACTGTTTCACTGTTGGGCTTGGAGCTGCCTTAAAGAAAACGTCCTAGTCACAGCCCGGAGACCCTCTCACCTGCCTTGGTGCCCAGTGCCCCTTCTCCATCCGCACAGCAATAAAGGGCCTGCCTTCTGGGGAGCTGGGCGAACGAGGAAGCAGCTCTCCCTCTGCAGGTTGGGGCCAGTCAAGACACCCGACTGAGGAGCAGAGGTCACTCTGCAGCTGGAGGACAGTAACAGGGTAAATTTCGGGTCCTCCTGGCACCCTGCCCCTCCTCTGGTTCCCACCTCGACCCTCCAACTTCTTCCCAATGCCCCAGGAGGAAGCCCCCAGGATGCCACTAAAAACATTCACGTCTAACAATAAAAATGAATTAAAAAAAAAAGTTTTGAATAATACTGGATATTATTGGATAAATGGTAGTTTTTGGGTTGCTTATTTGACTAGAATAAAATCCATTTATAAAAATAAAAAAATAATAATAATAAAATAAAAAAAACATTCACATCCTCCAGCCCAGTCTACCTGACTGGCCTCCATCCCAGGACACGGGGACAACTCTCAAAATGTGTCCTTTAAAACATCTTATAAGGTTTTTACATTGTAATTTGGTAGCATTGTTAAAAATTCAAATTTAATATCCCCATTAAAATCACAAAGTGATACTTGTTTAACCAAATCTCCTTAAGCCATCATTCAAACGCATAAACAAATTAAATTCAATGGAAGAAATCTTCTTAGTAGGTTCACTTTACATCATAAATCAAAACACAGTTTATTTAAAGTCACAGGTGGGATTATTTATTATTCCAAATCATAACTGTGTGTCTATAATGTTTACTGAGCACCTATTTGTGGGAGTTGCTGCAGATACAGAGATGAACAAGATACATCTGTGCTCTCAAGAATTTGCTATCCGTACGCTATGAATTACTATTCTCATACATTTTACAGCTTTTAAATGCATTTGATAAACCACATAAACAGTATCATTTGAATTTACAAATGGAAATTAGCTATTTGCTTTGATTGGGTTGAATTGGATGGTACCATAATTATGTCTTTTACATTTTTGTTATGATTAGTTTCCTGGCCTGTATGTAACAAAGCCCATCAGCAGATTAGCAGAGAATCCAGAATGGACTTCAAATTGATTAAAGAAATGTAATTGCCACTTACAGGAAAGCAGAGGTCTTTGGAGCTACAAATACCGGTAAGTGTGTGACCACCAATCACTCACCATTATCTAAAAGGTTATGGACAGGATAATGTATAAGGATGGCTGGAACACTTGATCTGCTGCAAATTTGGTAAAACAGAGGTCATTCTAATAAATGTATCCAGGAATATAAGTATGAATTATTTTTTCCCCATGAAGAATTTTATAGTCCTGGAGTCAATAACACATTAATGTCAAACACTGTCCTATGAACCAGTAACTGAACATTAATGACCTGTGTGTCTTATTTTAAAATCCATATGCAGCTATAATTTATGTAAAACTACAAAATGCTATCCCCAGATACAATGGCTAGAGATATGTACTATATCACTGAAAATAATATGAAATGTCCAAAACAACAGCACAACATCTCTTTATAATGTGAATGTTTACTTCTTCTTTGGGAAAATCACCAAATCTAACAATTACAATTTTTCAGGAAAACCTTCTATGTTTCTTACCATCTAATTTAAGAATCCCCTTTACAGCATCCCCAGTAGATTGTTATCTAACATCTGCTAAAATAAATTATAGTGGAGAGCTGAACATTTCAAAAGTAGCCATTTATGTAACCTAGCTCCCAAAACTTTTCTTTTTCTTCACATTGCACTGAATTGTGATGGTAAACTATTTGGAATCACAGAGCCAGAAAAACCTGGATGTGAATCTCATTCTAGTGGTGTTTTCTTCAGCACAATTCTTAGCCTCTATAAGTATCAGTTTCCCAATCTGTACCTTGAGATAACTATAATACCATTTCATAGAATTGTTGTGAGACTATACAGAGCACTAAACAATGAGTGAAACTTTATAAATGCTTAATAGATATTCTTATTTACAGTACAGTGTTTGTTTGTTGTTCTTACATTATGTGACTTCTCTGAAGGATTCTCTACTGACCACACACCTTCCTTCTTGAAACCTTCCCTTGTTTTGTTTTCCATTACATTGGTATAAGAGAGGAAAATTTTTTCCTCTACCCATTTTAGGTTCTCTGCTAGGGCTCTGTAACTACACAGAGATTAACAAGAGAAAAGCATACAAATTCATTTACTCTAAGTTTAAATGACATGGGACCCTCATAAAGAAATGAAGACCCAAAGTAGTAGCAAAACCTAAGTGCTTATATAGTAGGTTGAACAAAGAGAGACAAATGTGAAAAAGTAACAGACTATATAGATAAGGAATATTTTTTTGTTTTGTTTTTTAACAAGGTCTATTTGTACAAAATTAGCTTGAAAATAATTATTTTTAAAAAATAGGTTATCAAAACATATATCTCAAATATGTAAAAACTGCATAGATTATTCCAGGTCTGACAATTAAGTTTGCCCACTTGCCACTGTGCACTTACATTGGCAGCACTGTACGAACAGCTCAGTAAGGTTTCATGACCTTGGTATATGTGTCTCACAGCTATGTTCACGTCGACATGTGGCAGTGTCTTGCTGAGTGGCATTCAGTATTATTGTGTGTGTTTTTGTGTGCCATCGTGAGAATGTTGGAGCTTGAATGAGAGCGATGAACAAACATTAAATTTCTTGTTAAACTTGGCAAGAGTGGAAGTGAAATCAGGGACATGTTAGTCCAAGTGTATGGGGATAATGTCATGAAGAAAACGGCAGTGTACAAATGGATTAAATGTTTTTTCTGAGGGGAGAGAAAGCGTCACTGATGAAGAGAGGTCAGGGCAGCCAGTAACAAGCAGAACTGACAAAAACATTGCAAAACTTCATGGAACTGTGTGTCAAAATTGCCAGCTGACTGTGAGAAGCATAGTAGACTAAGTAAACATTGATAGAGAAAGAGTTAGGAAAATCTTAACTGAAAATTGACATGAGAAAGGTGTGTACAAAAATGTTCCCAAAGGAGCTCACCAATGAACAAAAGCAAAAGAGTCAAAGTTTGTCAAGACCTTTTGGAGAGGCAAGATGATGTTTTAGGCCGTGTTATCATTGCTGATTAAATGTGGGTGTACCAATACGACCCTAAAACAAAGCGTCAAAGTGCATGCACAATGGAAGTCAACTAAATTTCCACTACCAAAAAGGTTATGTCAGTCCAAATCAAGAGTCAAAACAATGTTGCTAACCATTTTTTGATATCAGAGGAATTGTTCATTCTGAACTTGTACCAAATGGACAAACCATCAACCAGGTTTATTATTTGGAAGTGCTGAAAATGCTGTGTGAAAAAGTTAAGACAAAACTGACCTGACCTTTCACCAATAACTCATGGCTCTTGCATCAAGACAATGCATCAACTCACACGGCACTGTCTGTGAGTGAGTTTTTAGCCAGTACACAAATAACTGTATTGGAACACCCTCCCTACCTACCTGATTTGGCTCCCAATTACATTTTTCCTTACCAGAATTTAAAGGAAATATTGAAAGGAAGACATTTTGATGACATTCAGGACATCAAGGGTCATACAATGACAGCTCTGATGGCCATTCCAGAAAAAGAGTTCCAAAATTGCTCTGAAGGGTGGCCTAGGCATGGGCGTTGGTGCGTAGCTTCCCAAGGGGAGTACTTTGAAGGTGACCATAGTGATATTCAGCAATGAGGTATGTAGCACTTTTTCTAGGATGAGTTCAAGAACTTAATTGTCAGATCTCCTGTGTTTAGGCATATTTTTAGTCATATTTCATATTTTTGTAAAGATCTGAAAAAATACTGCAAACAATAACCATAACAGGAATCAAAGGAGATTTGGGGTTATTTCTCTTTTTTTGTTTCTACTTTTCTTTATATTCTAGTCTTTACAAATGTGTGTATAATTTTAATGGTCAGAAAAACAAAAGTAACCCCTTTCTTGCCAAGAGAGCAGAATGTCCTTTCTCAGGAACTCCTCTCTTCCACCTCCCACCCGTTATCACTGTGTGGACCTGGTCCTGTACAGCCTTCCCCACATTATTCCCTCTGCCTTTTGAGAGCTGAAATTGTAAAATATTAATCAGATGGTCTGCATTTAGCACAATAAAATTCTGAGCAGCTATCCAGAGGGTTGAATTGTATTATCACTGGTACCTCTGGCTGTTTTGCCTGCTTTATAATCTCAGAAATATACGTACAGTTCATAACTTCAGCCTGTCTGGGTAGCCTGTTGACGGTTCCCATAAGAATACTCCTGTGCTTCTCTTGCCTTTCTCACCCATCTCTTCTTAGTGAGCTCCACTTAGAGATGTTTGAATATTCACCTAAATGTCGTCGTTACTGCTTCACGATGACATGTTACTATTCTCCCTCACCTATTACTGATTTGTTTATTTATTTAGTTATTGCACTTTAATACATTTTTAATTAGGGGATATCATGTGCATGGTACAAAAATACAAAAACAAACAAACAAACAAAAACTCTTGCCTTTGAGTATACAATCTAGTGGGAATCAAAAAATGAGCCAATAATCACAATCACAATCATCTTACACGATTGCTTTAATGGAGGACGGCATTAACTTCAGTTTTGGCACCAAAACTTTCCCCAATGCAGAGTCAGAGATGCAACTGAAGCAACATTTCAACTGACTCCAAAGAAAGGGGGAATCTGAAAGGCATATGATCCGTAGTCAAAGAGAAGAAAGAGTGTTTTTGAAAGCAAATAGGTCAGAGACTCTATTAGAAATACAGATGGAGGTGAAGGAAGAGTGGAGGGGGAGGGATCCCTGGGAGATAAGATTTCACAGCTCTTAAGAGGCTAGCTCATAAAAGCATATCTTCCGTTTTTCCATTGTTCTCTTCTAAATATTAATCCCATCAATTCAACCTGTAGTCTGGGGTAACCAGAATATGCCACTTTAAAGCTGGTCCTTCCCAACACAAAAGCGATAAGGCCCAGCAGTTAAAACTACCACAAGTTCACTGCCCATAGACAGTCTTGGATACCCTACCCCTGCCCACCCACCTATCTAGTATATAATAATAATGCCCATATAATTATTTCCCAGACTGATTCATCCTTCTTGGTGTGACATCTAACCAAACAACTGCTAACCCCAGTTTTACTCTGTGCTCTAGTCCAAGAAGCTTCGTGAAGTCCATTGATTCCATAATCTGGTCATTTATAAAGCACTAGTTTTTCAAACCTGGCTCCTTACTTCTATCTGAACAAGTTATGTAGCATCTATAAACTTCAATTTCTTCATTTGCAAAATAGAGATGATAATAATAGTACCTACACTGAGGGAGGGGGGTTATTGCAAAGAGTAAAAAAATAGTTGCAATGAGTGGAACTTAAGTTCTGATAAAAAGTTAGCTATAACTCACTATACAATAAAAAATTAAAACCGTAGTTGTTATTAATACTACTGAACAACCTCTTCAGAGAAACTAACTCTCACAAACTATAACATTGGAAATGCTGGAAGATCAGACTAACCTGTTTTTGTTGTTAAAATCTCGGTTCACTTAACTTCTTGCCCGCAGTTCACTTAGAGCATGTCCCCAATAGCTAAGTTTGCTCCATATAGCTAAGAAAAATTGGGTTAATCCAGGCATGTCCAACCTATGGCCCAGGACAGCCTTGAATGTGACCCAACAGAAATTCTTAAAACATTATGAGATATTTTGCGACCATTTTTTAACTCATCAGCTATCGTTAGTGTTAGTGTATTTCATGTGTGGCCCAAGGCACTTCCTCCCATGTGGCCCAGGAAGGCCAAAAGGTTGGACACCCCGGGGTTAATCCTTGACTCTGCTGCCTGCCTTTGTATCACTCACGTTGTTTTCTGTGGGCATGATCTCTGGATTTCTCCTCTGTCTCAGGACTTTTTAAGATTTTTCTAGATCAGCAATTCTGTCAAACATATGTATCATCTATCTTTTAAATTTTGAAGTTATACCTGTTCCTTTCTAGGAAACACATAAAATCTGGGGTTATAGATTATAGTTAAACAACCAAACCAAATTAAACTGGACACTGCAAATGCTGAAGATAGTCTTGCTCTATGTCAAATATCTGTTCATAACAAGACAACAGACTAGAATAAGTGAAATGGTTGCACCCTGACCACTAAACACTACTGCTACATGCTTTTTAGTCTATGGGAACAATTCAACAAGATCTTAAGATACTCTAAATCATGCTAAATTGTCTCTTGAATTTTAAGTATGCCAAGACTTTACTTATAGGGGTGATCCTTCAAGCAATTTAAATGTTCTCGCATTTAGAATTTTTCTCAAAATTTGATGTCACCTGCAACTTTTTATTTCCAAGATCAATGAATTTTGATAGAGACCCAGATCATTACAAAACATGAGGACCTTTATACCACTATTCCTACTACACCTGTCAGAACACATCATGTTCAGCAGCCAAACATTAAAAAGCAACATGTGTATCTGAAACTAATACTATTGCATGTCAACTGAAATTAATAAATAATTTTTAAAAGCAACACCTGGTAGAGTTTTCTGAACAGTTTACAGATTTGGTTATTGAACCCAAAATATTTGAACATAAATAGCTATTTTAAATTTCCATATTTACTCTTCCAATGCTCAATCATTGGCAAAGATGAAGAATAAATTAAATAGCTTTGCAATAATAAAGCCTTCATCAATTATTTGACCAAACTCAAAATGAACTACCTAGTTGAATGACTTACATAGAGGTGATAGAAGTTAGGCAACCTGCAAATAGATACCTTGCACTTAGGCACTGGCTCTAACTGATGCACGGGAGGAAGGCAGTAATAATATTTTTATTTATAACTAAAGAGAATAAATGAATATTTATCCATCTAGACTCTCATACCCTATAAAACCTGGCTTCTAAGAATGTAGATACCTGGCCTTGCAGGGCTCTGGGTACCTTTCTAGCATATCACATGGAAGTAATCCTTAGAAAAGGCCACTCTGTAAACTCATTTGAATTAGTACAATTAGAAAGGCTTTTGTTCCAGTAAAAATGCACAAAAATTATGAACATAAAGAATTAAAAATCGTTCTATCCTGTTCAAAGAGGAGTGGGAGACGGGGTAGAAGGAATAATTCTTTTAGGAAGTAAATTAGATGGAGCTGAGCTACTGCATAATGTGCTTTGCAATTAATATTCAGATGCTACATCCAGCCATGTGTGCCAGAAACCAGTCCTGCTCTGTTCCTATGGTTGGTACCTACCTAGTTACTGAGTGACTTTTCTGGCCTTAACACTAAGCCTCTCTATTCTGCTCAGGAAATGTTCTGTCTTGCTTTGGGCCACTACCCAGAGCAAGTTGAGGCTCCTTTCTATAACTTTAAGGTCCTTAGGCTACATTTCCTGACTAACACTCACAGTCCACCCTACCCAGAGCAGCAGCAGCCAGAATTTCAGGCAAAAATGTTTCCAAATAAAATAACCAGACTTTAGAAAGCAGTCCTTGAAAACTCAATGTATTTCAGTGACAGCAAGTGCTACAACCTGTTTAGCTCTTGGTGAAAAAGAGAACGGAATGACTTGACAAACAGCTAGCACTTGTATTTACGTCAATTGTACCTTTGCAAATAGCACTGCACTGTTGATGCCTAGGTTAGGATTTATGCTGGAAATTCAATTTAGTGGCTGAAGTGAGGCAAATATTTACAATGTTTCACTGAAAACCTCTTTCGTCAACCCTCCCCCATCGTTAAGTTTGTGGAAGGTACTAAAGATGGATGAGGCCAGGTGTAAACCTGACTGGCTCACTGATGACCAATTGAAGGCTATCTTGTGTACATTAAACTTGGACTGAGCTACAGAACAATATACTGATCTGTTCCTTCATTCATTGCTCATCTGCTTAATTAAAAATCTGCAAAATGCCTGTTTATTATATGAAAGTCATTTCAAAAACTACTTAGAAGAATCCTTGAAATTTATTTGGACCATAAGACCTAATTCAATTCCCTGACAAAACATTTTACTTACTGTTTCATCAACACAGCTAAAAGTTGAAACATCATCTGCAACCAAATAAACCACATATGAAACTGTATTTTAGACTACAATTGCATGAAATAAACCCTAATGGGGCTTTATGCATTATTCCATGAGAAAATTAAAGAGGCACACCAAAATCTGCCCCACTGGTATATTTGAATATGTGTTTGTGAGACTTTATTAAAATCAAAGTAGTTCATATATCTCAATATGAAGAAAAAGAGACCGTGGAGTACTCTCTTTCTAGCAGTAGTGTGGTTAAGGATCCAAAGACTCTGCCTCTAAAAACAACTAAAAAGAATAGATAAATTATTAAAAGCTTCTTTTAAGATGTTTCAGATGGATAACAAAAAATGTACATATTCAGAAACTAAAAATTAAATGAGAACAGAAATTCAAAAAAATAAGCAAATCACTAAGGCCAAGTTTTGTCCTAAAGCATGTCAAAACTGGTGCAACTGAGCTTCATTTGTCATGGCCTCCTGGGCACTAGAGTCAGAAGATAAAGCTAGGGCCCTTCCAAGTCAGGGCATCCCATAGAAGATCCATCCATGAAAGTGGCTGTCCAACAGCTATGGCCTCAGAGAAAAGATGAAAACAGAATAGACCTACATCCTCCTTGCCCCAAAAACAGTTAAGAAAATGCTACCTATTGAATTTCAGTGCTGAGTGATAAGAGAAAAATACTGTCCTAAAAGTTCTTAGCTACAAGTCAGCCTTCATGAGTTTTATAACGCAATTCATACTTCCTAAATGTTCTTTAAAAAAAAACCTCAGCGCAGAATTTAAAGTAAAGTTCCTGAAAGCTGGCAGTTGGACATTAGAGTGTTGGCTGTTCCCAAAAGTGCCAGAGAAAATGCAAAGAATTGGCTCAGATAAAGTACCAAGAAAATTGAGTTCATAGTCAAAAACTTCAAAACGTACACGGAAACAGCAAATAAAAAAATCGGACCCAAAGAAATCAGATGTTAGAATTATCTAATGCATATAAATATAAAATATAAGCTAACTTTATTATATATAAAGAAATAAAAGACCTTTTATTTAAATATAAGTAAAAAGCAAAACTTATTTTTAAATGGCCAAAATTATTTTTAAAAGAATAGAACTTATATCTATTTCTAAAAATAGTAATGATAAATGTAGAAGAAAGGATATGATTAAAGCATAATTGATTAGAAACCATAGTATAATAATTGATTCGGGCAAAAATCATCAATGGATGTGAGAACAATTGAATAAAAGTTTGACAAAGCAAAGGATATTTATGTAATGAAAATTTTGTCTACACTGACTTCTTATTAATTGCATAGGGAAAAATACAAACTTTACATTGGAGAAAACTGGCTACCACCACCTTAACCAGTTAATCAAAATTAATAGCCTCCATAATGAGAGAAATTGACATTCTGAGATCAGGCACTGAGAAGGGAATGATACAGTATGACCATTAAAAATGCAACTGGACCCTGATTGGAGGGCATTCCATAAAACAACTGGCCTGTACTCTTTAAAACGTCTCTATCATTAAAAACAAAGGAAATGGAGGAAGTGTTCTAGATTAAAGGACAACAGCAAAATGTGATGTGTGACCCAAACTGGATCTTGAATCAGGCAAAGAATGTTGCTATAAAAAGGTATTATTGGAACAATGGTTGAAATTTAAATAAGGCTGAATAGTAAATAATAGTATTATATCAATAAAAAATTCCAAAACTGTGATAATTATATAAACTAGTTAGGGGTAGAAGTTCATAATATCTGTAACTTATCCTCAAATGATGTAAAGGAGAATACATATGTTGAAGAAGAAAATAAAGTGAGGAATATCATAGCCCATAGGTATTTTGAATCTACAGCAGTTAATACACCATGCTAGTGGCAGAACAGAAAACTAGAACAATAGCACAGATTAAAGGGATCCCCCCAAAGCCCCTCCTGTATGTAATATAGATGCACGCCAGTGAGTGTGGAAAGAAGGACTTTTCATTAAACAGCCCTGAAATAACTGGTATTCACATGAGGAGGGGAATTGGACCCTTGCATCATAAAAAGTCAATTTCAGGCTGTGAAATACTTAAATGTGTTGATGGGGGAGCAAAACCATAGGTTTTTGTAAAACAATAGCAGAATGCCTACTTGACCACTGCAGTAGGGAAGGATTTCTTACACAAGGAAAAAAAAAGTTTATATTATAAAGGAAAAGATGAATAATCCAGAATGGATGGAACTGTTGGGAAAGAGAAACAATTTTACACCGAGCATGCTAACTCTATGGATGCCATCAACCTGGAGCTACCAGAAGCCATCGAATGGAGAGAGCCCGCCTGAGAATGCAGCCAGCACTGAATAAAGTAGAGCCCACATAGGAGAGTCACAGCCTAAGTCCCACTGCCACTTGCTGAGCCCTAGCTCTAGCAATGAGCGAAACTGATCTATGCTTGAACTTTTCAATAAGATGAACTAATATAATCTTTTTTTAAAGCTCATTTCAATTGTATTTCTGACCCTTGCAATGAAAGCATACAATGAATGATTCATAGCATGAAACTTTTAACCAGTGACTTGGTCTTAAAGAAATAAAAAAATATGTTCATGAAGCTTTTAAAATTTTAACATACTGATTTGCATGAACTCCTCATCAAGAGTTCCATAAGCTCACTGAGTCCATAACCAGGAGTCAGCCTAAATGAAAGGCCTAGAGTTGGGGCATGAGGACAGGGATGGAGGCCTATAGGGAGAGGAGCTTAGAAGTAGTGGCTAGAGGAAATCAAGCCTGAGGTATCAGTGGGATAAGTCTTGTGGTAGAAGATGAGAGCATTAGTCTACTGCAGAGACAATGGGAAGAAAGAAGAGAACATAATACCATTCGTTTTCAGAAGGACTTGGCAGGTGGCCAGTGTAATATGGCCTTTGGCTCCTCCTCCAGATGTACCTCCCACCACTACTCCTCTCCAGCTCCCTAATTCAAGCCATTTCCAAACACTAGTGGTTGGCTAAGTAGGTCTTGTGGATTCTCACCTCTGCACATACTCATCCATATGCCAGGATACCCTCCTTCTCCTCCAAGACCCAGCCTCAGTCTCAATCTGAGAAGCCCTGAAGGGCCCTCTATCTATGTTGTGACCCACCTCCAGGGGAAGACCTGGACCTCTGCATGGCACTGCCTTGTTTTCATATTTGTCCTTTGTCTATAATACAAGCTCCCTTTAGTAAAGAAACCTTGTCTAAATCACTTTAGTATCTCCAGTGCCCAGCACAATGTCTGATCCATAACACATACTTCAAAAACATGAATTGATAGTTAATGGAATTGCATTAAGAAAGATTGAGGATGACCAGCAACAAAATAGTATGATAGGCTCTGTACTTTCATCAACCCCAAATAAAACACTAAAACAAAACATCATGTACCAAAAGATCAAATAAATACACTGAACATTTACTACAGTCAGCACTGTCAGAGAAATTTCTCTACATTCTTCTCCAACCCGCTATCCGTCCTGAAATGTAATGCAGATTCCCTTCCAATTCCCCGATTACTCTTTACCCCACATAGAGTCATCATTCTGCCAAAACAGGCATTCTCTGTGAGCTGAACTCATCTTGCAAATGCAGCATGAGCTCAGCTGTCAGAATGCTTTTGCTTTCTGTCAGCCCCACCATTGTCTCCTCTGTATTATAAACAACCACAGAATAAATGACCAAATATCTGTGTGTAAGTGTCATTTCATTGTAAAGCACTGCATGTAGCTGAGTTTTTACTGAATAATTTCCATGATTATGGCTAGACCTAAGAAAATGACAACTCTTTCAGTTTCTATAAGTTTTTCCTAAACAAAGAAGCGAATTTTATTTTAGACCAAATACTGCTTGGCACGGATTTTTTTTAATCTTAGTGGGGAACTAAGTAACTGATTTCCAATATTTAAAGTGCTAACATGTAACATGAAGTAAAGAAATTAAAATTAGTTCAGATGATAAAACTACAGTAAATGGGTAGAAATTACCAAAGACAAATGTAAGCTTCAAAAAAGAAAGCATTATCCTACAATTAGAGTATCTAGAAATGGAGGGGGCTGAATTCCGAAGCAGAAAATTTAGTGAGTCATAAAACAAATATTCCCATAAACTTTACATTTTACAGATTAATTTACAGAATACTATGTATTCATTAATGTTCATGGCATTTTGAAATACATAACAAAGCCGTAGGCCTCCCTTTTGTAGATAAATTGACAAGCTTAAATGATCTGCCCAAGGTCACATATTGATGGACACATACCTGATGGTCTCCTTCTTATATAACATCTATTTATTGCCTTAGGAAGTAATAAACTTCCTGCAATTGCAGGTAATGTTATTTATTGCTATTCTTGGTCTTCTAAGCAAAACTTGCCTTTTTATATCTAAGAGTTGGTCTTCTCAGAACCTTTTGATAGATAAGGCTTTTAGAGATCTGCACATTCTTAAGCAAGGCATTTTAATTAGTTTTAGCCTAAAAAAGTTAGATGCTAATGATTAGCCTGAAAATTGCTAGATCATCTGTAACAAGTAAAACCATTAAATGTCAACATGTCATTACAAATCCAGTAGCAGATGGGAGAATAAATGTCAAATTTTTCATTATTTTGCTTCTGAGACTCAATAGTAACCATCAATGGTGGCTGCAATTAATAGTCTAATCTTTCTTTATAAGGAACAAATGCCTGCATTGAACCACAAAACAAAATGAGACATAAATTTCCCTCAACTCCTCAAAGTTGACAGGAAACTTACATAGAAAGATCGTCATTTCAAATTAAACTAGCATTACAAATTTATGGGGGGAACTAAGATTCAGAAGCGGAAAAAATTGGGGGAAATAAATCGATAATTAGACTAAAATTAGAAACAATAAACAATAAATAAAATTCTCCTTTGGGGGGGGGGGGTGGTTCCCTGGTGGTGTAGTGGCTAGATTTCCGCACTTTCAATGCCACAGGCTGGGTTCAATTCCCAGCTAGAGAACTACCTCTCGCAAATAAATAAATAAATAAAACCCTCCTTTAGTAATAAAAGAAATAAAATACAAAATTACAGTGAAATATCACTTTCACTTATCAAACTGTAATGGATGAAAATCATTCAGTGCTGGTGATGATGCAACAAAACTAGTGCTCACTCGTAGGCAGCCCCTAAGATGACCCCCACGATTCGCACCACCTGCACTCATGCCCTGTGACCTCCATATCGCTTGCTCTCTCTCACTCCTTCTCCTGCTCACTCTGAGAGGAGCCAGCTGCCCTGCGGTGAGCTGCCCTATGGAAAGGTCCATAATGGCAAGGAACTCATACCTCTGGCTAAGAGCTGGCGACAACCTGCAGTCTGATTATAGCCACCTGAGTGACCCAGAAAGCAAACGTTCCCTCAGTAGAGCCTTGAGATAATTGCAGCACTAGCCGACACCTTGACTGTAGTCCTGTCAGAGACCCTAACCCAGTGGAACCCTGATAACCCACACTGGGATATCTGACCCTCAGATACTGGGAGATAATAAATGTTTTCAGATTCTGGATAGTTGTGTGAGAATATGCAAGAGCCCTGTAGAAAGTTTATTCATTTTTACCCAGTAGTTCCACATCTAGTATTCTTTATAGAAATGGGGTGTAGTAAAGATTACTTATGAAAAAATTTAAACATTATTTTTATAGCAAATCTTAAAACTATTACTTATAATGGTTAAAATTTAGAAATACACCACATGCCTCTATGTGTGGAAATACACAAACACTAACAAAAATTTTTAAGGAGACATCTGAAAAAGGACAGTAATGAGGGAATACTAGTCCTACCTTAAAGTTACCATAACTCAAACTAAAGGTATTGGCACACAGACAAATAAGTGAATTACAACAGACACTCCAAAGATAGACACAAATATATACAGAAATTTAATGCAGTAAAATGATATCCAAAACAATGAAGAGAAGATAGACTATTTAATATGCAGTCAAACTAGTAATTGTGGGGGACAGGGAAGACACTTTAATCAATGCCTCCAATCTTAATCAAAGTAAAGTTAAAATGAAGCATAAAAGGAAGCATAAAAAAAGAAGACAAATGGTAGTTTTTATATATAATCTTGGAGGGAAGAAGTTATTTCCACAGGAAACACAAAATCCGGAATCCACACAAGAATATAAATTTAATGACATAAAACTTTTTAAATAGCTGGGGGTGCGTGAGGTGAGAAATGGTAACAAAATTAAAAACAGCCATGACCATGGGAAAATGGAGGGAAATGGCAAGCAAGCACTTTAGAGCAAAAAGGCTAACTTTCTTTTGCCTTCAAAGAGCTCCTAAAAATAAATTTTAAAAACATAATAGAAAATGTAAAAAAAAAAGTGATATGAAGAATGACTATAGAGAAAAGAAAATTAAAAGTATTCATTGCTACAACCCTTTTGGAGAACAATCTGGCTTCATTCATCAAACTTCTGACCCTGCTAAAACTTGATCCTGAGGATCCACTCACATTTGGATAAAATTATATTGATTCAGGGGCATTCGGTGCCACAGCTTTTATAACAAAACATGTGAGATAACTGAAATAGGCACCAATAGAATACTAGTTAAATAAAGGGACTTCAATACAATGAAATCATATACAGCCTTCATAAAGAATGTAAACACAGTAGCTCTACATGCACTAACATAGTATAACTGCAAGATAAACTGGTAAATTAAAATAAATGTAGAACTGTGTGAATATGATATCACCTATCAAGAAAGAGAATATACGAGGGCTGTCAGGAAAGTATCCAGCCATGTAACCATTCTCATTATACTAAGAATGGCTGGATTTTTTCCCGACAACCCTCATATATTCGATGCATATACCAGCATATAATTTATCAGTGATTGCAAAAATAATATATTAATAACAATTGTTTCTGGATGGTGAGATTGCATATGATTTTTATTTTCTTAATAAACTTTTTTCTACATTTGCTAAAATAATCACAGATAATATTCAAAGTGAAAGAAAAAAGGCTTTCAAATATGCACTTACTAGAAAATAGTCATGATAAACATGTTCAATAAGGGCATAAGGGGAAACTCTAATTTTAAGGGTTCTCTTAGTTGAGTATTTTCTTCATGTAGTCATGATAAATGAACATTATATTGTCTTTCACATATATCACATAAAATTGATAAGGACAGAGAAAAGGAAGAAAAGGTATAATCAATCTTTAGGTACAACAGTTTGTTTTCTGTTAAGTGTCTTTTCCAAAAGCAATTACTAAGGAAGAAGTGAAACCTGAACCAAAAGAAAAACAAGTCAACATAAGCCCTCACCCACCTCTGTATGTTAAAATAACTTGGGCTGGGCTAGTAATTGTCTCTTCCTTTGGAAATAGAATGTATAATGGGAGCAGTATATTTTGCAGTATGGGGAAGGTCCATGCTAAAAGCAAAAAATCTTTACTTACTAATTTCAATCTGCCAGCAATCTGAAGGACCTATTGGCCAAACACTAAAAGGAAAAGATATACTATTCTATAAATTTACAAAGCTATTAAAATACATACGAGGGCTGTCTGGAAAAAATTCAGCCATAAATGCCTCTATTTTTCATATTACATGACTGGATACTTTCTGGACAGCCCTCATATATCATGTAAGCACTCCCAATTTGGCATTACCCTTTGTTAAATACTATGGTATAAATTAAGCCAGTCCAACCTGTGGCCTCCAGGCCACATGCGGCCCAGGACAGCTTTGAATGAGGCCCAACACAAATTCATAAACTTTCTTAAAACACTACAAAAAGTAGGTACAAACCTTTTTTTAGCTCATCAGCTATCATTAGTGTAGTTTATGTGTGGCCCAAAACAATTTTTCTTCCACTGTGGCCCAGGGAAGCCAAAAGATTGGACATCGCTGAAAATGTTTATGTTACCCCAAATTTCCTATGTTGAAATCTTAACCCCAAAGGTAATAGTATTTGTAGGTGGGGCCTTTGGAAGATCATTAGGTCATGAAGCCAGAGCCCTCATGAATGAGATTAATGTTTACAGAAGAGCTCTCACAGAGGACCCTAGCCCCTTCCACCACATACAGATACAACGTATGTCTGCCACCCAGACGTACTGGCACCCGGATCTTGGACTTTCAGCCTCCAGAACTGTGATCAATACACTCCTGCTATTTATAAGCCACCTAGTCTGTGACACAGCTCAAATGGACTAAAACAGTTCATCTTCCTCCCCAAGATCCCATCTGCCATCTTAAGGCTTACTTATGAGAGTAAGATCAGGAAGGAAAGTATGGCAGGGAAGTTGGTTGTTTTTTGTTTGTTTGTTTTTTGTTTTTGTTTTCTTAATGGCTGACTTTCTTGATTTTACTGATATGCAAGGAGAACAAAGAGGACATCAGAAGCGGGTGTGAGATGCATGGGGTTTGGCACAGTGAGGGAAGGGTGCTAGATAAACCAAGGAAGCTGAAGGGCAGTCGGGGGGGAGAAGTTGCTGCAGATCACATTTAGGGTGCTGAGAAATGGTTGCTTCTCAGGGTAACCCCAGCCCACACACGGCTCACAGATGCTGTCAGGCATGGAGTGCGCTCAGTTTTTGTCAAACAGGTAGAGAACCAGAGCCCAGCTTTCCCTAGGGGAGAAGATTCCAAAATCACTCCCCAGAGTACCAAGTCAGAATTTCCAAGGTGAGGTCTAGCGATCTATCTGTTTAAAAGCTTCCTAGATAATTCTGAGTCGTGAGGAATATCACCCATTGTTTGAGAATGCCTTCTCTATATTTTACTCTGCAGGCCACTTATATTATACATCTCATTCTTAGTCTTCATGCTGTTGCTTTAGACCAGTTCATTGCTCCAGCAGCCTAATTAATGCATGTGGAATCACCTGAATTTTTCACTAGATAGTATTATATGAACAGTTGCTAAGCAATTAAATCATTGTTATCAAAAGAAAAATCTCAGTAATATATCACTTGATTAAATCTAAACAAAAGACAGGATATGTGATCAATGGATATTTGTAAGCCCTTTTCCTGCCAACTATAATTTTTCAGTACTCTGAGAAAATCAGTATATAATTTTGAGTCACCAAAAATATAGAAAAACAGAACCTTATAAATGAAAGGGTCCTTAAAAGTCATTTCGTCTAACATCCCCACTAATGTCTAGATCTCTACCACAGCACCTCTGACAAGAGATATTCTAGCCTCATACATCCCCCAAACAGAAAGTCATTAGTTAATGCAGAAAGAAGAAAATATAAACCTAGAGATGAAAAACAAAATTATGAGCATTTATGTAAAAGCAATCTCAGTCACGCAGAAAATTACAAGGCTGGTGTTTTCCTGATGTTAATTTGACACATGAATTTTCAGATGACTTAAACAAAAGGCCAGCATCTAAGCATTAGATTCCCACACAGGCGGTTGCTTCCTTGAAATGTTTGTCCTCATACTTATGCAGAAATAGAATAATTCCTATAAAATGTACAGCTCCCAAACAGTTCTGAAGTTGGCAGCACTAAGATCATAGGCCACATTTTTATGGCACTATACATCCCTTTGAAAAAGAGAGACAGGTGGGCAGGGGAAGGATCTACACTTGACATTTTAGTAGGTTGTCCATGACAATTTAGTAGACTAAATTAAGCATGGCTCTGCCGATGTGAAGATGGCTGTGGCCCTCACGGATAACCCTTCAGTTTATGGCAGCATAAGGTAGCTGAACATGTACTTCCTCATGGCCGTCCCAGCACACGGGGGGACATACTCTCAGGAGCTACTAAATTTTGTTTCCTAGGTCCTGAATACTAAAATAGATCAAGAAAGAGGCCAAGTTCATCCAGGGTAGAGACTGTCACCTAACAATTCTGCCACTTACACAGTTTCTATGCAATCTAGGAAATTAGCTCAAATTAAAAATTAATCCTAACGCCAGGTTTTCTTAGTATCTACCTGGCCTTTCTCCTTTCTCATTAAAAGTCTGGTGATGGATGAATTACTTAACTTCTCTTTGCCTCAGTTTCCTCTTATGGGAAATAATGACTTCCTAAACATAACTTGCAGTGTTTTTGGAAGAATCCCTATGGTTAAAATTTTTAATGGCTCCATAAAAACAGGAGAACAGAGATCAAAACCAATTTCCCCTGTGATCCATCCATAGTTTACTCTCCTACCCAGCCCTACTCACAGTTCCCTGCAGTGTCTCGAGCTTTCCCACCTCTATGCTCTTGCTTACGTCCCTTCACCAATCTGAAATCTACTCTCCTGTTCACGCAACTTCATCTCTGCTCACTAAACTCCTGTGGAGTCTATGACACTAGCAGAAATCTTCTATTTCTGAACTCTTTGTTCACAGCATTCATCTGGTCCTTGTGAGCTGCCTTGCACTGCTACAAGACTTTGCAGGTCTTTGCAGGTGACTGTCTTCTCAACAAGGTGTTCACTCCTTAAGTTAGGTCATCTTCCTTTGGGATTAGGGTAGCCAAACAAAATACAGGATGCCCAGCTAAATTTTAATTTCAGATAAACAAATAATTATTTAGTATAAGTATGTGCCATGCACTATTTCCAGTTCATCCAGGGTAGAAGTTTTCATTTGCAATTGTGCCTTTTAACACTCACACAGTTTCCATGCAATCTAAAGTTTCCATGCAATATTTGCAACATAGTCTAAAAAACTATTGTTTCTCTGAAATTCAAATTAACTAGGTGTCCTGTATTTTTATTTACAAAGTCCAGGAACCCTATTTGTGGCACCTATATCACTTTAAACACCCAGCACAGGACTCCAGCACAGCAAGTGTTTGCTAATAGCTGAACTACTGTAATCTAATCTAGACAAACTTGAGAATGGCTATTGCAGAACACAACATCTCCAGCACTTGGCTCTTGGTCCCTCTCTGTTCCAAACAACCAACCTCTGATCAACCTGACCTGGGTTAGTGGGATAACCAGGAATCTGACCTAGGCTGGATATATTTCAAGCAGTTGGAATGGGGCATAGAAGTTGGAAGGATTGTTTCCAATGCTGAAACCCAGGGGAGTAAGTTCCAGGACCCAGCAACTAGGCAGGCTCCACGAGATGTCACTCAAGTGTCAAAACCAGATCGAAGGAAAAGGCCTGTGGCAGGAGAGTGTGCGCGACTGAGAGAATCTCATAGAACAGCTGAAGCTCAACCAACAGGAGGAAGGGACTGTCCAACGCACTGAGCACATTTAAACAAATCCCTCCCTCGAGTCCACTAAAGTCAATCTTTCATACGTTTACCATGACTTTCTCTGTGCCTTTCTTTATATTGTTCTTTGTTAGCTTTCTCCTGAGAAAGTGCAGTAACTGCATCTTTCCAAATTCATGCCCCACCAGAGATTGTGGAGGGAAAATAGATTCATGACCCTTAAAAGAATAATACCATATTCCCAAGGTGGCCCTGTGCTAAACAAGCTAAGAGTCTCCTGCAGCAGGCAGGGAGCCAGGCACAGCCAGAAGGCCCACGATAAGCTGGGGGAGAACGCGGAGAGATCCAGGAGGCAGGTCATCAAGGGAAGAGGTAGTCACATGGGTGCCTTGTAGACCAGCTTTTTAGGCACAACCTTTTCCATGAGATTCCTGAAATCCTTCCCAGAGTACACTGCAGTCACTTCATCCTCAAAGGTGTCCTGACTAACCTGACTAACCTGAATGCTTTTGCTCAGATTTCACCGTGTACACCAAGCCCTTAGCAGACAGTCGGCAGGCCACAGAGCAGTGCTGCTACCTGACTGTCCGTCTACAGGTATGTAATGCACAGCATGCTGCCTGAACCAGTGGTTTTGAACCACAGTCCGCAGGTCTGGCAAAAACGTCTTGCCTGTCTGTGAAACAGTTAATGACCATGATGTCTACTGACCTTGTCACTGTCTTAAATGCCTGGATCATGTAGCAGCATAGTGGAGTGAGACAGCGTTGTCCAGGACCAGGAGCACACACAAAAGGCATCATGTGTCAGAACACCAGTGTATTTCTGTCACCAGCAGTGGTGTGAGCAAGACTGAATCACAGCCTCAAGAAGCATAATAATACTATTGAGGCGGCCTTGGATATACACTGTCAGCCAAGGAGCTATGGAGGGGGCATGCTCATTCTGCTGATGGCAGTACATTGTTACCTCGCCTGTCAATGTAAAGCAAGTCATTTCTTGTGTCACCGTGCAGTAAAATTTGTACTATAAAACTTTAAACTCTACAAAATGGAAAGAAAAAAACAATATTGCTCTCTAAAACTTGGTTATATTCTATAGTTTTTATTTCTGCCTTAGCAGTCCCCGAAATAATTTTCCTATTTTCACCAGTCCCTAAATGTAAAATGGTTAAAAACCTTTTGGCCCGGAATATGAATCCTACATTCAAATCCCAGCCATTACTTCTTCACCAGGTGCTAGGAATAAGCTAACTTAACTTCTCTGCACTTCTATTTCAAATCTACAAAATGAAAGTTATAAACACTCCTCACATGGGGGTGCTGCCTACTGAATGAAATAGCATATTGAAACACAGTAAGAACTCACTAAACGTCTTTAATCCCCCACCCTCCACAACAACTTATGGAGGCAGGGGCATCTATCTTTAACTTTAAAAGATTCTAAATATGGGTAATTACTAAATGGTGATAATCATATAAAAAGGGTTTCTTACCAAAAAGGAGAAGTGAAAGTAGAGTTAGAAAATCCAAGGCACATGTATCAACTACCAGATCCAGATGACACGCAAGGGAAAGTATTAATAGAACTGACAGACACACCTACAGAGGCCTCTCTTGTTTGTATTCAAAGACGTGTGTGAAACTGAAATGACTAGTGGAGTGCTGAGGAACTGGTGTTAAATCTTTATATCTTAATAAAGATCTGGGAGAAAGAATGATCAACAAATTAATGAGATTTTCCTGATGTGACTAATCTGAGAGATGTTGCAAATAGAAGTGAGCAAAGATAAAATAATACAAAAACATATGCTAAGCTTGAAAATGCAGGTAAGATATAGGTGTCTAAAACTCAATGTGAAAAATGCTAACTCATTATACTAAGAAGGCTGCCATGCCCAAGGGACAGGAGGAACTTGTGATCTAATAATGACAAAAGACACCAACAGGCAAACAAGAGCAGATGAGAAAAAAGTCTGTATTATGAGCTTGGCTAGGAAAATGAACATCACTATTTGGGTACATGTACAAAATTTTATTATTCCACTGAGCAAAACAAAACAAAACAAAAATAACATGAATCTACTGAGATTGCTCTGAGAATGGCGTTCCAAGTTTGGAGATTCAGAAGGTCACAAAGTTATGTCTAAAGTGAAGGGAATAAGTGATAGGAAATAAAAATGCTATAATAAAGAAAATGACAATTCCCAGGGAGAGAAACAAGGGCAGCTAAGTGGTTCATAAAAAATGGAAGCGCGTGAAATTAGTCCACGAATAGTGAAAACGATGTGTAATGGAGGGTGGCACTTTGTCTGAACAGAAATTAAGAAAGAGGAAGACTTTTAGGAAAGAGAAATGAATTGTAATAACCTGGTGAAGCCATGAATCTAATACTGTCCAGGGAATGGAGCAAGTCTGTGTCCCCAGGCCTTGAAAACCAGCTGGGATTGGATGCTAGAGAGCATCCTTCCTCCTGCGACATGGCCTGGTTGAAGCAATGGGTCAAAAGATCTATCAGGCTCATCCTGAGGAAAGGTTTATTACAGTAAGAAAAATACTTATGTCCTGCTCTCAGAGGGAACATCTCTCAAATAAGAATGAAGCAGAAATCCTGGCTCATGTCAGTGATTACATGTCCCAAGACCCAGTTTCAGCAGCGACCCAAATCCCATGGCAAACTCAACTGACACTTCTATTCACAAAGAAGACATGTGGCTTCCACACATTTCTTCTACTTTGAAAGTTTGTGGCAAAGGTCAAACAATGCAGGAGACTTAGTAATGTGTTCCAGGACTCCAGAATAAGGAATAGTTACAGTACTAAAAAATGAATTAAGGGCTATTATAATGTCAAAAGTGACTGACTCACAAAAGTTACATCTGGGAGCCTTGGAATATGGGGAGAAAAGGGCAGGGGTTGCATTAAGTTGGAGATGTTAGAAGGAGCTAAGGTCTTTCTGTGGTCAGGCAGGGCACACTGGAGTGGAGAGAACGCAACCCAAATGTGAAGGAAAGTAGAAAGGCAAAGGGGAAGGAAGGAAAGAGAAAATCAAGGGTGGAGACGGGGGAAGATCCACAGCAGGATTCTCTCCATGTCATTACGTGGGAGCTTCCAAACACTGGCATGAGGGGGACCCAGGGCCCCCAGTTCTGACACAGAGGATCCAATGATGCTAAAATTGTCCACAGCTAAGAGGAAATTGGAAGGAGCCTATTGCCATCCCCAACAGGGTAAGTGGCCTCAAAGATCTTGTAGTAAAATCATGCACCTTTTGTTAATAACTATTCTCATTTTGAAAAAACGCTCTTGGCTTGCTATTGAGCCTGTCAGAGATGGACTGCCGAAGTGCAAAACCAGAAGACTTGGAAACTAGGTGCTATTTGATTTTAACAACCCATAAACATAAGTATGCCCAGAGGCAGCCCATTATCAAGTGGATGTGGTATTTATGAAATGAGTCTTAAGCCCATCCTGAAGGCATAAGCAGGTGGCTCATCCTCTGGTGTAGCCCTCCTAAAGTCTCAGTCCTAAAGACTGTGTAGCCACCTCTCTCTCAAGGTACTTTTAAAGGTCAGAAAGACATTCTCTATGACCACTTGACCAAAGGGACATGTTAAGCCTGCTTTACAGCTAATTCTATCTAATCTGCTGGTATAAGAAGTGGACTGCTATGGGGGTGGGCCTTTGAGTAATTCTTTCTGTGGACCACTGTGCCTAGAAGCAGAGAATACCTAAAGAAAGAATTTACATCAATTCAATGAAAATAAACAAATAAAATTTGGGGTGGCAGTACTTGTAGCAGACAAAATAGACTTTAAACAAAAGCTATAACAAGAGACAAAGAAGGACCCAGTAATCCCACTTCTGGGTATTCATCTGAAGAAACCCCAAACACTACTTAGAAGGAAAATGTGCATCCATATGTTCACTGCAGCATTACTTACAATAGACAAAATGTAAAGGCAACCATCCTCTGAAGGGTGAATAGATAAAGAAGTGCTACATACATGCAATGGAATATTACTCAGTCATAAAAAAAGACAGAAACCTTGTCATCTACAACAACATAGATGGACCTAGAGGGTATTGTGCTGAGTGGAGTAAGCCAGACAGAGAAAGACAAATATCATATAGCAAAAGAAACAAACATACAAAACAAAAACAAACACACAGGTTCAGAGAATATTTTGATAGTTGCCAAATTGGGAGACGATGAAGAGATAGGTGAAGGAGAGAGGGGTTTAAGAGATACCAATTGGTAGTTACAAAGTAGTCATGGCGATGTGCGGTACATCATGGGGAATATAGTCAGTAGTAGTATAAGAACTATGTATGGTGTCAGATGGGTACTGGATTTATCCAGGAGATCACAAATTATATAAATGTCTCATCACTGTGCTGTACACCTAAAGCTAAACAATATTGTATGTCACCTGTACTTAAAAAATAAAAATATATTTTTAAAAATGTTAAAGAATTTATATTAATTCATAGGTAGTGATAAATGAATGGTTCAGTCAGATTGTCAGAGACTTGGAAGGATCAAGTTTCCTGGGGGAATTCGGGAAAAGGAGATCCGAAAAAGGACTGTGTGCATGGGCCCATCAAAATGGATCCACAGTGCAAGAACAATTTTGTCCTATATGAACTATGACCAAAAGAACTCCATTGGGAAGGGGGCTTCCTATGAAGTTATTTATTAGCCTCTTCCCCTGCCAACTCATGCTTGCTCATTGGGTTCATCAACAAGGTGGCCATGGAGACAGGAATGGAAGTTGGCCATGGGTTCAACAATAGGGACCTCCTCTATCCTCTAGGACAGAGAGAAGAGAGCAGAGTGAAGCAGGGTGTGAAATGAGCTAGGAGAGTTAGCAGAGATCAGGCGTGGCAGCATGGACTAAGAACACTGGTCTTCCTCTAAGAGTGGTGGGAAGCCAATCTAGTTTAAGTTATGGGAGAGAGGGGAATAGCTAACATGCTCTGGATGCAACAAGTTTTGGAGAGGAGCAAGAGTAAGTATGTGGAGACAGCCAGGAGGTTCCAGGAGGTCAGGCAAGAGGGGAGGAAGCCTGGAGTGAGGTGCTGCAGTAAGCAAGTAAATAAGAGGACAGATTAGAGCAAGCTTTGCAAGTTAGCATGTCAGGACTTGGGGTTAATTTGTAAAGTGAATACGACAGGATAGATCGTGTAGCCCCTCACCCAAACAGGAAAACACTAGAAAGGGACCCAAAAGGAAGGGAATTATCTTTTGGATAGAAACCATGGCTATTGATTCTAATATACCCAACCCTCTCCGCAGCCAATCAACTCAAAGAGATTAAATCAACTTTATTTTCAGTGATGAAAATGCAGAGTCGGGCTCTGCACTCAAAAATATATGCCGGCTACTCACTGATGCCTAATTTAAAAACAAACAAACAGACAAACAAAAGGCGATCAAAGCCACAATCCGCAATGAGAAGTAAAGGGCACTGTACTAGCCTCCTAGGGCTGCCATTGCACATCACCAGAAACCAGGTGGCCGGAAACCAGAGAAACGTATTCTCCCACAGTTCTGGAGGCTGCGGTCCGAAGTCGAAGTGTTGGCAGAGCCACATCTCCTCCAAAGATTCTGGTCTCCCCCAGATTCTGTCGGCTGCTGTCCCTCTGGCTGCCGTAGCACAACTCCAGTCTCCGCCTCCTTCTTCTCACGGCCTTCTTCTCCCTGTGTATCTGTGTCATCTCCTCTTCTGTCTCTTCTAAGGACAATGTCATTGGACTTAGGGCCCATCCTAAACCCAGGATGATCTCTGCTTAACATCCTTAATCACATCTGCAAAGATCCTATTTCCAAATAATGCCACATTCACAAGTATCAGCAGTTACTTGGATCCATCTCTTGGGGGCCACAACTCAACCCGCTGCAGGCATAAAAATGCAGCCGAGCGCTATGCACACGGCTTAGGCACAGGCAGGTGAGTTTCACCTAAACAGCACTCTCCACAGTGTGTCAGATAAAGCAGTTCCTGGAGATATCAAAACCTTTCCCCCCCCCCCCGGTCGAATAAGTTTGGGAAACAGTCAATGCTATGCACCTTTCTCATGATTTATCATTTCCTATGCACGTTAGAGTTTCTGAGCAGTTGCACCGCAACAAAACACATTCAAGTTGTTCAACCTTAAATTCTCTAAACCTATTTGACCTGTAACCTTTTCCGTTTGGTTACACAGACGTCTGCAAAACTGGTCCATGGAACATACCTCACTGACGTATATAATGAATGAAAATATAATCAATGAATCATCAGTAAGGATAAATGATTTGGGTTTCTGGATTCTTTTGAAGGGAAAGAAAAAGAATGAGAGAAGGTCGTGAACACTGGGCAGAGGAGGGTATAACCACTGAATTCGGGAGAAGGGGTATGCTGCAGAGTGGGGGTGTAACCGCTGAATTCGGGAGGAGGGGTGTGTGCAGAGTGGGGGCTGCAGGCTGCAGAAGGTGCAGAAACAGGAGACCGGAGGTGCAAACCCATTTTTTCTCAAAGAATTCTTTATTCATTTCAAACTGTGAGGAGACAACACCAGCTGTGAGACAGGGTTTTGGTTGGTTGATTGGGCGTTTTATTTGTTGGTGTGGTTTTTTTCTTTTTTCTTTCAGTCAAGTAAAAGCATGTATAGCAACTTAGTGATTTATCATCGTTTTGTTTTGTATTTTCCCAAACATGATTTCCTTGTAACAGGGCATGTTTCCCATGGGCTTTATTCATCGAGGTGGCACTGTGACCACATTTCTGTCATTCCGAATTGTCCCCGTAGCTGCTGCTAAGGGCAGTAACCTTGCTTCACTTAGCTCCTCAATTGCCAAACACATATCACAGAGTGATGTCTTGGTTAATGAGAATCTGGATTCTTCACTTGAGCACGAGCTATAAACCACCAGGTCCCTGCCTTTTGGCTACTGTGAGTCCCAGTAAGTCCCAGTTATCTGGAGATCTGGTCACTCCCGGAAGCCAAGATCAGACTGGGAGTCGAGGTTCCAAAGAAAATACAGGTCTCTCATCCATTAGCAGTTTCTCTGGGATTCTGGCACCACATGCAGCATCAGTCTTACACCAGAGAGACAAAGCAGAGCTCTCAGCCTCCTGTAGCACTGCTTTTCAGGCCACAGCAAAGCTGGGAAGAAAAACGTGTACTCTTAGCTCCTCATTCACCAAAACCCTCATACTTCCCCCTAACAGACCAATGACTGAGACAGCAGTCAGTGGATAGAGGTACCACGTCCCTCCTCTATTCCTTACCCGCCTTCAGGTGTTAGGCAGAGCTGCTGCTCACAAAGGTTTGAATCACAGCAAGCATAGAAATACTACCCCAGAGTTTCCCAACGTGGAAGTCCCATGCCATTAGGAAAACATTTTATTTGATACAAGAATAAACATATTTTGTGGACTATGCATGTATCTTAATTGTGCTTTAGGAAAAGAAGTTTTAATTCCATTAATGTGATTGCTTACGATCAGCCTAATTTTTTTTAGTACTTTGCTTAATTTAAAGTTTAACAAAAAGCATCAATAATTATACAAGTGGTACAGAGATGTGAGAGGTTTCACCTGACTGAGATTCAGGAAGCTACATCATATACTGGAATCTTAGAGGGACTGTTGTGGAAGCCCCAAGAGCAGGGCTTTCTCTTCCAACCTTGCCCTGACAAATGAATTCTGCCCTGAGTTCAATCTCTGTCGGTGTGGGAGACGTTCTAGGGGAGAGACTTTTCCATCACAGACAGATTCTTATTGAAGGGGGGCTGGCAGTGCTTTTCTGTCCTAGGGATGAAAAAAAATGAAAAGGCCAGCTTGCCTTAAAGCAGGAGCTCAGGTTGACAAATATCAGGTCTTAGGGGAAAACAGCAAAAGATTTCCTCTTGGAAGTTGTAACTTCAAGTAAGAGGAACAATCCAATGATTCCGATTCCAGGGGCATTTGCTCGAACGCTTCTAAGTAACTCAGAGTGTCTGCAGTGCCCCATCATTGACAAACAAAATCACTCTCGCTCTAAACATCTCTGCACTTCTTTCCCAAATCCAACACTCCAGCCCTGCTTTGCATGTGTTCTGCCAAAGCTCCTGCTCAGATATGCCAAGGAGAAAGAGAGTCATTGCTTCCTCCTGGATTATCTCAGCAGGCCTCCCAGGCACCAGGCTCTCCCATTTCAGGTCTTTCCACCCTGATTAGGCTGAGCAGACGTGCTGTTGCAAACGGAATAGCACCCTTGCTTTCTGTCCTGTTTAAAATGGTACATCTAGTCAGCCTAACCCTGAGGGCGGTGTGAACTTTACAGAGAAAATGACTCACGTGTATCCCACTAGGACACTTTTGGTGAATCTTTGTTACCCAAAGAAAAGTTATTCATTTATTTACTAAATATTTTTTGAGTGTGTAGCATATGCCAGACACGCTAAGCAGCATCCCCACTGCTTATAAATATTTGCAGAGGGTGGATGTCAGGGCAGAGAACGACTTAGAATTGGGGAGAACCTGGTGCCTACGAGGCCACTGGGCACATACTTGAGAATGTTCTTTTCCTTACCTTCCTGGAAAACTCCCGTGCAGATTTCAAGAAATAATGTATATGTCCTGTGACACTTTTTTGAACTCATCAAATTATGTGTTTGTAAGTCTATCCTCCCTGACAATCTGAGCTCCTCAAGAGTAATAACTTTTCATTTCCCACCTCTAAATCCCCAGTTCCCAGCACAATAACCATAAATACCTAATACATGAATTGCTAAAATAATATAATGCAATCCAAACCTCAAAAAGTAATTCATTAATTAGTCATAATATTAAGTTACTCCCTCCTCTTGTATGAAAAGAATCGCATTCATTTTTTTTCCAATAATCCTATTTTAGATGAGCTCAGTTTAAATAAGAAAAAAGAGAACAGGGATTAGCTAGGACAGACTCAAGAATGAGAGCAAGAGAAAAGCCATGTGTTTGGAAAAAGCAAACAATCTCAGTAAGAAGGAAGTTATTAAAAACACAAGGGATCATACGAAGAAGCACGTCTTCCCTAAGGATGTAGCAGCTCATTCATTCGGACACGCATTTAAATGTGAAATGATGCTTTATGTTCACTAATTATAAGTTTTCAATATCATGCTCATTAGAACAGAGAGGAACTTCTAATTCATTTCATTAACTTACTTAATGTTTCATGGTGCAGCCATTCTGGGTCCTACCCCAGATGCCGGAAATAGAGGTGACTGACAGACAAGGTTCCTGCTCCTTTGGATTTTACCCATTCTTATGAGCAGCAGAGGGACAGACATCTAAAACTAGAGAAAAGGAGGGGAAGAGGAGAAAAGAAAAGTTAGGGCCGGGAAGGGAAGGGAAGGGGAGGGGAGAAAAATGTCTACCAGCCTTAGTGCTATGCAGGGATTTGGCATAGAAAAAAAGTGAACGGAAGTAATCAGTCTATATTTTAGATGGATTGTCAAAGAAGAATCTGTCTAAGATCTAAATGACAATGGGAACCCGCCAAGTATGGTCATGGAATAAAAGCATTCCAGGCAGAAAGACTATCTAGTACAAGCTTGCAATTCCTAAAATAAAAATACATCATTTAAAAACAAAACATACACTTAGAGAAACATATAAAAATTGCTTCAATTTCTGATTACTATGAATTTAGACTTGAATTGGAAGTCCAGAATAAGACTCTTATCACTGAGCGACATGAAAACTGAAACTGAATAAAGAAAAGAAGTCTCATACCAGGGTTTTAAAATAAACAACAAAAAAAGAAAAGTGTGAAGAATCCTTCAGGTAACTTGGTTAAATGAACCTAGCCTGGCCAAAATATGTTACCTTGAAAAGAATATCAGAACTTAACCTTTAAATGTTCATTTCCCCACTGTTTTGTCGTTTTTCACTTTTTCTAGAAAAAAGCTGTAACTTGCTTTTGAACTGACTACCAGCAGGATACAGAGATCCTAGTTCATTAGTAAAAAGAAACAATCAGAAATTCCAGCCAAGTGTGCAGAATGCTGGGCTTTCTTCACGGATGAGGACATCCCGTGAACTTAACCAGTATCTCATTAATCATCACAACCTCTATAGGTTACAAAAATCATGATATTTAAAGTTTCCAGTTCCATAAACAGACAATCAGAGGCACTGAATGGCCAACTTATATGGTTGAATTATAATCACTGATTAAAGTGCTGACAAATTCTTGAAGAAAACCCAGGCAATGGGCCAGAACCCTATATTTTACCCTCTATGCCCACACCTTTGTTCTCAATACAAATGAGACTGAATTAAGGAAATCCCAATGTACTCCTCCTTTCACTCTCAACAAGACTTCATTTTAATGGGACAGTGAGGATTACAGAGAATTAGGTCTGGGTTGTTCTTTCAACACAGTTAAAATTAAATCAGTTAAAACACAATTCTACAAGGTTTCTGTATCTCAGTTACTGCTATTTATCACAACTTCCTTCTATGGAAGTCACTGTCCTGTAGCTGTAAGCAAACAGGATTGGGTCAACTTCAGTGGAATCTAGAGAACGAAAGGGGAATAAAGTCTGCAGCAGGGCTAAGGAAGATGTCCTTCATCATTTCCTGCCCCAAAAGCAACAATTTGGCATCCATCCACAGGCAAAAGTGCTTTATGGGAGTTGTGGGATCCAGGACCAAATGTCAAAGAACCTGGGAGAAGTGCTGGCCACCCAACCATGGGGTAATGCACATACAGGCCTCCCCCCCACCAGCTATAGTCCCTACAGTGGTCCGTGCCCTGACTCCAGGCCCTCTAGGCTGTGGTCTGGAGCACCAGGAGGACAATGTCTTAGATAATCATCCACAGATGAGAGAGCCTTGTGGAATCCAGCACACCACTAGAGTCAAAGAATATGTTTGGCCACACTGGTGAGAGTAAGAGGAATAGTTTCACTACCTGTGTTACACCTGCGCCCAGGAGGCACACCTGTGCCAAGTGAGATCTCCTCACACCGTGATTTCTCCCACAGGGGGGAAGTGAGGGCATGTGAGAGAGCACCTGGACTCTACAACTCTGTGGGGCATTGCCGAAAAGGTCCATTACTAGTTCTAGTCCAGAGTGGAAATATAGGAGGCTCCTGAACTACCCTCTTCCCGCAGACACAACATATATACAACTACACACAAAGTAAGTCCCTCTGAAGGAAACCAAAAACCAGCTGATCAACTTCTACATATCAAACAAGTGAGAAAACACCCACATCAAAACAGTACTCTCATCATAAACCTCAGCCCCAGCACAGCACCATACAATTGGAAAGAAAATTCTAGCCGCCAGCTTCTGCCTGAGGAGCAAAGGGTTTGGACCCAACATCTAGCACCCCAACATTTGAGACTCCCATTTGAGGGATAGTCCCCCAAAATGCCTTGCTCTGAAATCCAACATGGCATGAATCCACAAGACCCACAAGATTATAGCAAACAAAGAAACACTTCTAACAGGCTCCAAGGATTCACTATGGCTATACCCCCAGGCTCAGCACAAAGGGAGCAGATAAAACATACTGATTACACATTATTTCCCTGAAAAGGGTCTATTTCCATACAGTAAAAGCTGATGCGTGAGGTTCAGGCTTCTAATATAAAAGACATCTAGGGGCTGACTGCTATCATCGACTAGGGAAGCATGTGGACACTTCCCGTATACTTTCCCTCTACCCTGCTCCAAGTCACATTTATCTCCCTGGAAGGAGATGGTATGCACATCTGATGTTTCAGCTTTTGCAACTGATGCCCAAGGAACAGATCCCTGGATCTGATAGCCAACAGGACCTGGATTCATGAGTCCCACAGGACAGTAACAAAAAAAAAAGAGAAGCAGGTCTTAGCAGATGCAGGGACACCTCCTTCCAGTAGTTACATAACCAGGCAAGCAATAACAGGGCAGGTGAAAACACCCATCTGCCCGGAAGGAGCCCAACTGCTGACTTTCCCAGCTGCTAGCTGAGGGTCCAGCTTCCAAGCAACCTGCATCTAGGTGCTGAATGCAATCTTCCCCTTTTGGACATTATCAGATCTTGGCACACTCAACTAGTAGGAGGCACCAAGAACGAAGAAGGCAGCTTGAATAGTCACAAAGTTTTGACAGCCACTAAAAACTCAGGCTAAGCTGATTGATGAGGTTCATATTCTACATGAAACCACTCCGTCAAGACTGGGAGAGGTGTCAAGACTGTTTTACTTAATGTGCAGAAACCAACACAGACAGCAAAGGAAAATGAAGAAAGACAGAATTACATTGCAAACAAAAGAATAAGACAAAACTCCAGAAACAGACTTTATGAAATGGAGGTAAGTGATTTACCTGATTTACCTGGTCATAAAGAGGCTCTCCAAAATCAAGAGAGCAATTCATTAACAAAGTGAGACTTTCAACAAAAAGACATGAAATACTTAAAACCACCAAACGATAACCACAGAGATGAATACAAGAAATGAACTACAAAATCCAATGGAGGAGTTAAGCAGAATACCAGATCAAGTAATGAAAGGATCACTTGAAGATGGGGCCATGACATTAATCCCATCAGAAAAGCAAAAAGTACGAAGAACTGAAAAAAAGAGTGAATACGGCTGAAGGGACTAATGCAGTGGTTCTCAACCTTCCTAATGCTGTGACCCTTCTCATGTGGTGGTGACCCCCATAAAATTATTTTCGTTGCTACTTCATAACTGTAATGTTGCTACTGTTATGAATCGTAATGTAAGTATCTGATATGTGTTTTCTGACGGTCTTAGGCGACCCCTGTGAGAGGGTCGTTCAACCCCCAAAGGGGTCGTGACCCACAGGTTGAGAACCGCTGGACTAATGCGACACCATTGGGTGGACCAGTAACACAATACAGGGGTCACAAAGACACAAGTGAAAAGGGCAGAAAGTTAGTCAAGGAAATGATGGCTGAAAATTTCACTAACATCAGCCTCCAGGAAGCCCAGAGAGTTCCAAATACGATGAAACCTCCAAGAGACAAACACCAAGACACATTATAATTAACTTGTCAGAAGTTAAAGACAAAGAGAGAAACTTAAAGGCGACAAGAAAAGAGCAACTCGTTATATGTAAGGGAACCGCCACAAAACCATCAGTAGGCTTTTCAGTAGAAACTTTGTAGGCCAGAGGGAATGGTGTAATATATTAATATTTAAAGATTGAAAGAAAACAACAACAACTAAATATACTCTCCCCAGCCATGTTGCTCTTCAGAATTAAAGGAGCAATAAAGTATTTTTCAGACAAGCAAAGCTGAAGGAGTTCAACAGCATTAGAAAGGCCCTGCAAGAAACGGCAAAGGAAGTTCCTCAAGCTAAGATGAAAAGACTTTATTAATTAGTTAACAGAAAAGCACGTAGAGGTATAAAACTACCGGTAAACATAAAGTCGGACTACTCTATGTGATGGTGCCAGGTTTATCACTTATAACTCCAGTATGAAGGTTAAAAGACAAAATTATTGTTTAAATAACTAGAACTGTAATAATTTGTTAATGAGTACACAATGTAAAACAATTTAAATTGTGACATCAAAAACATAAAAGGTGGGGTAGGAGTGTATAAAGCAGAGCTTTTGTGTACATTCAAAGTTATTAGATTAAAATAGATTGTTATAAATCTGCAATATTTTATGGAAGCACCTTTATAACCAAAAAGCAAATACCCATAGAAAATACAGAAAAGAGAAAGAAATCTGCGCATACCACTACAGAAAATCATCAAATCACAAAGGAAGACAACAGAGGCAGAAAGGAACAAAGGAATTACAAAACAACCAGAAAACCATTAACAAAATGGCAATAGTATTTCCATATTATTAATAATTACTCTAAATGTAAAAGGACTGAGCACACTAATAAGAAGACACAGAGTGGCAGAATGGATTTTTAAAAACCCCACACAGGACCCAACTAGAGGCGCCTGCAGCAGACTCACGTCGGCTTCAGGAGCACACGTCGCGTGAAGGGATGGAAAAATACATTCCATACAAACGGAAACGCAAAGAAGCTGGAATCACTGTAGTTACAGCAGACAAAATCGACTTTAAGACAAAGACAAAAAGGGTCAACCTAACCAGAGGATATAACCTTTATAAATATTTATATACCCAATATAGGAGTACCTAGACATAAAGCAAATACTGGGGTCCTTGTACACTTCACGCTGGTGACAGGAGTGCACAGCCGCCTGCTGTAGGGCGTCAGAGCCTGGGGAGGGTGAGGAGGGTTTCAGCCCACTAGATTCCCATCTTTCTTCCAATTTGGGTCCAGAAGTCAGCACGTCCAGCAAGACTTCCTTCATGACACACCCAGATAGAATTATTAATAGTATTTCTTCGTCTGAGCTCCTAGAATATTTTGTGCATGCCTCTAATAACTCACTTATTACAGTTGGTTTTTAAACTGTTGCTTCCGATAAATGGTGAGTTCTCAGATAACAGCGACTGAATCTAATCCGTTTACATCCAGATTGTATGATGCCTTGAATTCGTAAAACCGAGTTAAGAAGAGTGGTGGCAAGGGAAGTATTGAAACATAACTTAGGTCAAGGTGTTATCTTTAGCCTACCAGAGGTCAGGATCTCGTGACCTTGTGATCATTAGTCAGGTCCAGGCTATTGTCTTCTGCTGGCTTGGGGGTTGCCAATTATCAGGAAGAAAGGCTAGGTCTCTGAGGGAGGAATGGAGGGAAGGAGGGGGAGAGAGAAAGAGAGAGAGAGAAGTGATTTCTAGAGCTAGGATTTAAAGCTGAATTTAATCAAAGTCATAAGCGGGGGTTCCCTGGTGGTGTAGTGGCTAAGGCTTCGGTGCTCTCAACGCTGTGGTCTGGGTTCAATTCCCAGCCAGGGAGCTACCCCACACACAAAAAAAAAAGTCATAAGGACCCTCAGTTTCATTTTCAGAAAGTATAGTAAATAAAATCATCATATTGCAGATGAGAGGTTGTTCCAAAGGAGCCACGGGCAAATGAACAACCCATGGCTTCCTGCCTCTGCCACAGGACACTCAGGGAGACCAGTTAGGGAACCTGTATAACTTGGTTAGAGCCTTTGAAAGCTTCTAGGCACTACTGAATACCAGTCCCAGGTTATGAAAAGGATCCTATTGATTTCTAAAAATGTTCTTCTATTTGATCCTAACATTACCTAGTTAGGAACCTTCTGCGTGAATGAAGACCATAAATTCCACCTCACCTCCATACCTGGGTTTCACTGTTTACACAATCTTAGCTTCTATGTTTGGAGCAGCTAAACATTTACTATGAGCCCATCTCTCCATGTCAGAAGCTAGTTTCCCCAGACTTTAAGAAGATTGTGGCATTTGCCATACATGCTTATAGAGGTTCTGGTCCCAAGCCTTCCAGATAGCCTTCAGAACCCTTGAGAAAAACCAAGGAAAGCCAAGTGCAAAGATGAAAATTAGAATGTAAACCACATGAAAGCCTAAGCGTGTTCTCATTCAGAATTTTTTTGAAAGGCAAATCATCATGTTCCTAAGTTCTGACAGAAAATAATGAAAACTATTCTACACATTTTATATTGGTTTGCATCTTATTACTGTAGCTTTGAGTGCTAAGCAACTTTAAGGTAATATCTTCAATAAAAGTACATTTAGCCCATGAAAATATTTATAATATATGCATTTAAAAAGCAACATTTCAAAAGAAACATGTAGTTCCATTAGACGTAGCACAGTCTTTGAGTCCTTTATGCTTTCCAGGAGGATTTTGAAAAGCCTTTAAGATTGTGGCTGTTACCTCTTGTCGTTTCACCAAATAAGGCTTCACTGTCTCATAATTATTACTCACAGGTCTGAGGGACCACACGGAGTCTGTTGTGTTCTAACACACAAATAAAAAATCTCATTGTAAATCGCCAATAGACACAAATACAAAATTTTGCACTGTATAATACGAAAATACCTTTTTACAAAAGAGGCAAGGGTTGCTAGGCAACCACCCAGCACAGGCTTTGGCAGTCCAGGTAACAAAGAGGTGACTGCACTGCCACCACCTGAGGGTCTGACGAAAGCGCCACAAGAAAGCCGACCGGGAGGAGTTGAAATACAGAACCACCAGCATTCTCACCAAACTGTACTTGAATGTGTTTTATCAACTGCAATGTGTTGATTTACAAAATGAGTAAAAATAAACCTTATTTGGATTGTATCCAAGTTTTAAAATCCATCTGGTACTTGCGGCATGACTGTGAATATTATTTTCTGGGCACCACTAAACAATGGCCTGCATACAAGCTCGTCTGTAAACAGAACCAAGGGAAGAGAAAACACCCCCAGAGGAATCCCCTTTGGTGGCTTCAACTCTTGTTTCCTTTCTTCCACATGCCCTAGACTCCCAGACACCCAATATCTGAGGTTGGTTTTAGAGGATTAAACCATTCCAACAATCCAAGAACACCTTGGGAGGAGGATGAGCTCAAGAGTGTGGTGTTCTGCAACATTTTTGCTCCTTTAAAGAGGACAGCTGAGAGAAAGGCCTGAGGAAGGAAGTGTAAAGGGTCGAGTTTCAGACAGGGCAGCCCTCGGATGAGAACAGAGCTGGCCAGACCATCACGCCGGAGCCGGTCCAAGCCACTGTGGGTGTCAGGACTTGGATCCTTTAGGTCCGCAACACAGAACAATGTGTGTTAAGGGCACTGTCTAGTGGCAAGCTACCTGCTTTAAACCCTGGCTCTACTACTCTCTAGCCCTGTGACCATCAGTTTCCTTATCTGTAAGAAGGGGATTAAAACAATTTACCTATCATGTGACATTTGAGTGTCAATTGAAATAATGGATGTAAAGCCCTTTGCATAACTGCTGACACTTAACATAATAAATGTTCATATTATTAATATTATTATGGAGGTCAATAGTAAGTAGTGCTCCATCTCTCATCTTTAACTAAATATTCTCAGGGCATTTATTAACGAAATATCCAATGTAGGCATACTTTGTTGTAGCATACAGTGAAATGTAGGAAGGAATGACATGTGGCAAGAACCCAGAAGTGGCAGTAGATCAATGTGATAAAAGGCCATTAAGTGTAGACCTGTCCCTTGCATCATGCAGCACCTGAGGCCATGCTATTACAGCAATGGCGATATAGACAGATGGCCCCCAAACAAGATGGCCTGTGTATCTTCTCCTCTCTGAGTTCCTTGCATTTACATAGATCAAGCTACATGGAATTATGTACACTTAGGTGCCCAAAGAATTTCAGACTTTCAGGCTGCTATCTAAAGGAAGGATACATGCAGAACTAAAGGAACATTTTCTGTACAGGAAATCAAGAACCCCACTGGAACTGCAGGTGTCTCTAAGGGCTCAGCCACCAGAGTTCATACATCTTAACTCCAGCTGGTCCCCTTGGAGGGTTTAGTGACACCCACCGTGTGTCCTGACCTGCTCTGAGCTGCTCCCTGGCGGCCTCAGCAGCTTCTGTGCCATGGCATTAACGTCCACGTGCCTCGTGACAGCCTTGCTCCTGCTCCTTCACAAGGACTTTCACTCTCTTCCATGGATAGTGATAAAGCACATTATATTATCTATGCATGTTAATTCCAAAAACAGATTCTGACTGCCAGCAAAAAGGTGGAAAGTACTACAGTGGACAGATACTGTGATGTGCTGCCCAGACCCACTCCAGAAATAAGGGGGTTTCCTCCTCGGTCACTGGGAGTGCTGCTGGCTGACAGTCTCCACGTGTCTGCCTCCTACAGAGACGGCCCCACTGAGGAGAGAGACCTCATCCAAGGCACCATGCCCCTCATAGGCAGCCAAGACTGAGTGATAAGACAGGACAAAGGCCCAGTCCTCTTGTCCCAACTCGGGCATCTTTGAAGGGTCATGGCAGCTCCAGAACTCCCTACAGCATCTGCTGAGCCCTGCACTTAGACTGTATTACCATTCAACTGCTGCCCTTGCTATTCTTGCTTCCTTCCCTCCCCTCCCCTCCCTTCCCTTTCCCTTCCCCAGAGGTTGATCTCAAGAGCACTACTGGATAACCTTCTCAGAGTCTGCTTCTCAGGAAACCAATCACTGACATGAACATAACTCAGAAGTTGCACACATCATACCTTCAAACCAAACCATATAGGCTGTCCCCAGCCAGCTGAAATACTTCCAGCCCCTGATTAAGTGCTCACTCCTGGTCCAATAACCTATGATCCAGTGGCCAGGAAGACAGAGGCGTGTGGCAAGAAACACCACTGTCGGGGCAGCAGAAGCTCCAAGCTGTGTGTGTGTTTCTGACGGAGTGAGAGGTCTGACATGTCTCCTACGTTCTCTTACCAGTCCCAGGCTGGGTCCAGAGCTCTGTCTCGTTCTTTCCACAATCCAGCAAACTCAGTCTGCATCCTGTGCTCTTCACAGCTGTCACCACCTCCTCTGCTTCTTGGAGATCCTTGCCTATGCAAGAATTTCTAGAGTGAAAACATCTCCACTTCATTGCTATCTAAAAACATTCACTTTTGAATTTGAGGGGTTTACTGCTAATCATGACAAGAGAGCAGGAAAGATATGTGTAAAATAGCAAACATAACATATTAAGAAGACTTGTTAGGATTTTTAGAAACTCGAGCTTGTGTTATTGTACTAATTAAAGACACTCCACGATACTTCTTAGAATTTTTTTTAAATCTCTTCCTCCTCACATTAGTAATGACTGCATCTTTGTTAAAAGCAAAGACTTTATCATTTTGTTTAAAATGTGTGTTCATTATGAAAATTAAACTGATGCCGAAAAGTTTAACAAAGAAAGAAAAATATGGCCTAAAACCCTACTGCCCATAAATAGCCATAATTAACATTACCTGAGCATTATTCTAGTTTTCTGTCTATTCAGATATCCAGAAAGAGCAATTGACTTTCATTAAAATGGAATCATAATATGCATGTAATTTTAACTTTAAAATTATTTTAAATTTTATTTAACCAAAGAAATGAAACAAGTAAAACTGAAGTTATTCCTGAATATGGAATGTTTCTCCACCATAAGAATTATTTCCTAAAAGATCACTTTTAGGTCAAATGTAGTTATGAAACTCATTAAGTCAATACAATTTCAACTACATGTTTCCATTTCAGATGCTTCCAATGGACTGACATCCTGCAATCAATACGTGAGAGAGGAAGCAGGTCACTTCATAACCCTCTCCCTCCTCACACCTTAACCCAGATTTTATCATTATTTTTAAATTATCAAACCTGACAAAAACAACTTCTCCTTCCCCAATCTCTGTTTTCCCCTTTTACAATTATAATACAAGTTTTGGCTGAGCATAAGACACCCCTGCTAAAGACTACAATGCCCTGCCTCCTTTGCAGGTGGATGTGGCCAGCTGACCAAACTCTGCACAACAAAATGCTGAAGAAGTGATGTGTGCAATGTGGGGGCCAGGCATTGACAGAGAAGGAGAGTGCCTTTGCCTGCATCCCTTTTCCATCTTTCCACAAGCTGGAACACCTGCATGACAGTGGCGGCTGAAGCATCCATGTGACAGTATGAGACGAAAGCCACATGTTAATGGTGGCAGAATAACAAAGTCACAGAAGCCTGGGTCCCCAATACCCTCAGCCACCAGAGCCCTGGATTGTCTACAGAGACCATTGTGTGAGAAGGAAATAGATTTCTATTTCATTTAAGCCCATTTATTTTTCAGTTTCTTTTTATAGTGTCCTATCTGCATAATTCACGTAACTAATCCATCCACAGACTATATGTTTGTTGTCTGTTCTGAAAGTAGAACTCCTGGAGTTCGTCTGCTCAGTTCCACATTCAAGGGCATTTCATTCATGGTCCCTTTCACCACGAATTCTGGGAGATTTCTTTCTCACCTTGCTTTCATTTGGGTAATTGGCTCCATGGTGTATTCATTTCCTATTGTTATTGTAACAAATTATCACACACTTAGAGCTTAAAATCACACAAATGTATTCTCTCACAGTACTGTACATCAGAAGTTGTGAAACGGATTTCACTGAGCTGAAGTCAAAGCGTTGTCGGGGCTGCCCTCTGCCTAAAGGCTCTAGGAGAGAATGTTTCCTTGCCTTTCCCAGCTTCTAGATGCCGTATGTGTATTCCTAGGCTGATGGCCCCTTCCTCTATCCTCAAAGCCATCAGGATAGCATCTTTAAGTGTGTCTGATTCTGACACTCCTGGCTTCTTCTTTTATTTATAAGGACCCTTGTGACCCCTTGTGATTCCTATTATACATTGAGACCACTAGGTTGTCTCCTTTCTCAGGTTCCTTACTTAATTGCACCTACAAAGTCCCTTTGGCCACATAAGGTTCCGGGGACTGAGCTGCAGACATCCGGGGGGGAATGGGCATTCTGCTGCTTACCACAGCTGGTCCTGTTTTTATTTCCATTTCTTTAATCTCTTCAAGTTGTTGTTTTCTGGAAACCACTCATGAGTGCTTTATTGTCTGAAGCATTTGATACAGTATTGACAACACATGTTTTCTTTCTACTTGAACAACAACTCATTGTAGCACTGGCCCACCACTTTTTACTACGGCACTTAGTCAAACAAAAACAAAAACAAAACCTTGAAGGCAGCCTGTTATTTTTCTCTTTATATGTGATGTTTTTTCTCTACCTTGCCTTAAGAATCCACTTTTTATCCCTTAAATTCAATATAATCAGACTATGTCCATGTATCAACGGCTTTTTATTACTTTTTCCTAGGATACAACAGCCTCTCCAATTTACCCATTCAGGTCCCTATTTCACGGACACTGTCTGCTATTACATCAGTCTCTGAACGCCCTTTCAGTTCCATCTGTCGGATCGTGTATGTCAGGGTTACAGGTCATCTCTGCATTGATTCGTTGTCCTTGTCCATCCTCCACGTCTATTACTTTATATTTAATTATTTAAATATCTTATTCTTTTTCAACTGCAGTCACTATGGTTACCTCAAGTCTTTTCTCTACTTCGGGGTGGCCACTTTCGCCTATGCTAGCTCGTTCCACGATCTCTGAAATCGCTTTACTCCTGCCGTGACGCGTCAGCTTTGTCCTGGTGAACCTGCTCCACAGCATCCTCATCAGGTCATCTATCACGACTTCCCTGAGATATTACACAATTGTTGTCATTTTTAGTAAGTGGCTAAATAACACAGAATACTTACCAAAACTGTTCTTTTGTTCTGAGTCATCGTTTGTTCCTTTTTATTTTGTCCCTGCTTGCTTTTAGCGATGCCAAAGTGGGTTTCCATAGTTGCCTTGTCATCTCTTCTCATGTTATTCGTGCTCAGTCGGAACTGCCGTAGCCCAGTAATTTTTCTCTGATATAATGAAGCTACTCTTTTTTTTCTCCTCTCAGCTATAAATTGAGAGCTGGGTGTTTTATGTTCAGTCATGGACGGAGCTATAGCAGGGAGGCAGGTAAGAATGAGAAAAGAGCTCCACTGATGCTATGTACAGCTGCTGGAAGAACACACAGGTTCTGCTCTCTTTTTTGGGGGTGCTCACTCCACTTATTGGGGAAGGGATTGGGAAGTACGAGGTGGCACACGCATAGGAACAAGGGTAGATCTGAGTTACCCTGAGTTTTGTGACACACAAAGTTTATAACTTGAGGAACTCTCTTTAAGGAAAAGAAGACAAAGTTATTGTACAAAATTAGACATGAACATAAATTTTTATCTAGAATGAAAAAGAAAATCAAAGCATCTCAAATAATTGAAAGCATGTCAAATACCACAAAATCATAATATCCAGAATAATCGTTAATAATTAAGCACTTACAAACTTCTACAATACTTTTTCCCCTACATTTTTTGCCATAATCTTTCATTCACCCCTTAATGTGACACAATTTTGTAAAATCATTTTCTGTGAAGAGACTAGAAAGATAATTTAGTCTCTGATAGCACATTTATCATTTTTGCTCTTATTATTGATAGTTTTACTATTGAAAATTTCATTTATCTTCACAATTCAGTCTTGGTAATGTCATCTAAATTTTATGGAATATTATCAAATTTGGGATTCTCTATTGATGTTCTTTCATATGTGAGCTATCACATTTGAAGATTTTTCCATCTTCTGGCTTCTGGTTCCAAATATTTAAAACTGTACATTGCCTGCAGCACCCACACATTTCTAGTGCGGAGGACCAAAGGACACTTTCATAGTACACAATCTCCCGCTTTGCAACTGCTTAAAACAACTACAGGTGGTCTTGAACAGCAAAAGGTATTAGTATTTCCGGAAGCAATTCCTATCTGGGACGGCTAACAGTAATTTAAATATTCATGGATAGAGTCACAAACCACTTAAATATATCCCACTACATCTAACCTATGCCCCTAGCTCAATGTTTCCTTGACTAATTCATACACACACAAAAATATCACTGGCCACTTCAACGACATCTGACACCAAGTGAAGGCAGAGTGGAAAAAAGCAACTCTCTTAACTGGTTGCAGTTAAGATATCTTCCTTTTGCAAATTTTACAAAAACACAAGGTAATGTAAAAAAAAATGGGGTCCCTCCTGTGGCGTTGAAAAGGACCTGTGCGAGAAGGGCCTCTAAGACTTAAGCTTTGTTGCCTTCCCTGTGCATTTACCTCTGAATGAACGTACACCCTCCTGTCTCAGTGCCTCTCTGATTCACCTGAACCCCAACACCAGACCTTCCTCACCTTTCTGCCATTTTCTTGGCTTGCCTCATTCCAATTCCTTCCATCAGAGGAAGGGAAAAGATAAATCCACTCAGATGTCTGCTTTCAAAATTTGGAGGTAAAAGGCATAGTGGCTATAATGGGATTATGTGCTCCTAATAAACTGAATTTTCTGTATGCACTAAAAATTAGAGAGTTTAAATTTATGGGGGCAAATGGGTTTGAAAAAGTTCACTTAAAACCCGTGCAATTTTGTAAATAGAGCATTAACACAAACAATGCCAATTCAAATAAAAATACTAGCAGTAGTTAAATACCCACTGGCATTTGTTGAGAGACAATTGTCCCTGGATTCCTTATTTTCTTACTTAGTCAAGGCTTTCTGAGCAAAGGGCACTGATAAACTTTGTTCAGGGATGACTACAGAGCGAAGCTAAGATACAGGACATGTATACCCCAAAGACATTCCAGAGTAAACTCTCGTCTCCTCCCTAAGACCATTTGCTTAGTTCCAAGGATATGAGCAGTAGTTCTCCAGAGGGGAGGACGGGCAGGCCACCAGCAACCCTGATAAAAACTCAGTCTCCTAAATTCTGCTTTGTTTCCTGTGATGAAAACCCACCGTGCATGCAGGCAGAATATGGCCCTCATTTGCTTCTCCCTGTGGGGAATTGGGGTGTTGGGAACTGACGCAAGATGCTACTCTGGTTATTTTTGCTGTGAGTAATAAACCATCCGTGTCTCGGACACAAGGGTCTTGTGTTCTTCTGTGTGCACATGTATATGTGTGTATGTAGATACACACATATATGTGGCAGGCCATGCACACATACATATACACACATGTGGCAGGCTAACTTCTTAGCTTGTAAGATAAAATCTTAGACCATGCAGTTTGTAAATTGACAGCATTTGACCCTACATCATAGTTATTCATCAAATCTTGGGAATTTCTCTTTGCCTTGGAGATTGGGGTCCTTAAGCGACCAATTTCATCATAATTAAAAATCTAATACAGCATATAGGCTTATTCAACAACTAATTTTAACACAGAAGGCAATGTCTTTATAGCTTTTCACCTACGCTCTAGCAAAGAGCTTCATGTTTTAGAAAATAGAATAGTTCTCAAAGCCACTAAACTAGCTATTTTTTGCACTCAAAGAAAATATATTTAGAAGACGTGAAACATTTTTCTTAGGGTTTCTATGTATCACCTAGTTTGTTTGTTTTTTTCCCTTTAATTGTGAGAAAGTCTGTACCTAATGACTTCAAAATATTAATATGTTAGGATAAAATCATATATAAACAAAAAAATTATTCTATATTAACAAGTCCACATTTAAAAAACATGTCTTATTTAAAAAGGGAGGTCAAATATATGGTGATAGAAGGAGAAGTGACTCTGGGTGGTGAACACACAATGCAACACATGGATGATACATTATAGAATTGTACACTTGAAACCTATATAATCTTACTAACAACGTCATCCCAATAAATTTAAGAAAAATAATTAATTAATTAAACTAAATAAAAAACAAGTCTGATAAATATAACAAATAAATATTTTTTGTTTGTTTGTTTTGTATGTGGGTAGTTCCCTGGCTGGGAATCGAACCCGGGCCGCAGCGTTGACAGCACCGAAGCCTTAGCCACTGCACCACCAGGGAACTCCCATGACAAATAAATATAACAAAGAACATTGTGTTAGGAAAAATTCTCAGGGTTGTTGTTGTTGTTGTTTTGTTTTTGTTTTAGTACAGTGGTTTAACCTAAAGGACACAGGCTATAATTTATGAGCTATACCCTGTTCCAGAGTTCTCTTAATCCTTTTTAGCCACTACTTTTTATACTGACATTAGTTTATTCCCTTTCCTTTGTTTGGTTGTTCCTGGAAAATTTTTGTTTTTTGTTTTTTCAGGGGTAGGATTTGGGGGGCAGGTAGAATTTGCTTGATATGATTCTTTTTCATGCTTCAAAAATAATTTTTCAGTAGCTAGTCATGATATAAAAAAGTGCAACATGACTAACAACAGGCTAAGAATCAGGACACATCCCTTTAAGTCTAGTTTTCTATCAAGAACTAATGGTAGTCTTAAGAACACAATTAATGTGGAAAAGTCCATGTGGGACATATGAGATTGGATTTAAATATTTTTATTTGTTTAGTAAGAACACTTAATATGAGATTCTACCCTTCCAACAAATTTTTAAGTGTACAACACAGTATTGCTGACACTTAGGTACAATGTTCAGTGTCTTTTAAGTTCCTTAAAGTGTAAAATGTCTATTATCCACAGAAAGATGATGCAGACATACCTTTCCTACCCTTGTACCTAAGTGAAATTAAAAACCCTGGACATTATAAAACAAGCATAAGCAGACTCTGAAAGGTGGAGAGAAGCAAGCATACCTGGAGATCTAAGGTAGTGAGCTCCCTGACTTCTCTTTCTGCCACATACACCCCAGAAAAACCATGGCCCCACTCCCACACATGCCAGCAAAGATTGAGTAAGGATCTAAATCCCTTCATTCAGGAGGATGTAATGAAGCTGATACCCAATATTCCTGCCAGGATGGTGTCGAAGCCCACATAGGGAAGTGGGACCTTCTTCCCCACCAGGTATGCTCCCCTCTCACGCTGTCTGTGGAGCCGAGGCAGTAATAAGGCAACCCTCTCCTTCCCCAGTGGGGAAGTGTCAGATTGGGTCTAGTAGAGCATCACCACTTTTACCACTGCCCAGTGGTACAGAGCCCACATTCGCCAAGCCTCATGGTGTCAGTGGAGGCCATTTGGGGAGCAGTAACCATCCACCCCTCCTCCTCCCAACCCAGGCAATAACAGTACAGGACTAGTGGGGGTCTTCACCTAGCCATAATGAGGAGTCCCACCAACAGAGGTTGAGTGAACAAGATGATTTCTGCTCCTTCCTAGCAGTAATGAGATGGCACCCCCTTCTCCCCTGCTAGAGCAGTGTCAGAAAAGCCAGCTAAAACAGAAGGTTTAAATAAGGTGCAGAATTGTACAATATGTTATCCAAAATATCTAGGTCTGAATAAAAAAAAATCATACATCATATCAAGAACCAGAAATATGTCAAACCTAATTTTAAAAGAAAACAAAACCAACAGCAAGGGTACAGAAGAATTCAAATAACGACATCAACCAAAAGGATCTAATCAAAGTTAACCAGACATTCCACCTAACAACAAAATTGAATTCTTTTCAAGGACCCACGGGACATGTATCACAAAGCTAGACCACAATCTGGTCCAGAATTTCACCTCTTCCTTGTGTCAACATCAGCCCCTTACCTGCTCCTGGCTCACAGATAGGCAACCTACCTCCTCAATCAGTCTCTTCATTCAAACTTAGAGGTGCCCTACATATCACAGCTTGAGGACATTTTAATTACCAGATTCCAAAGAGCAGGGGAAAAGAAAAGGTAAAGGGAACTCAAATTTCCCCCCCAAAATGATTGCGTTTACTCTAGAATTCCACAGCTTGTTGGAATCTTGAATCCAAACCTTGTAAATGGCACAGACCAGAACCAATCAGGATCTTGCAGCCCTGGCAGAGGCGGTCTTACTCAGGCTATATTCTAGGACTGGGACTGGTGGAACGTAGAGTATCACATGACTGGTGCTTTGAGTTAGCCATTGAATTCCACTGCACAGTCTAAACCTACAGCTAAAAAAGGGGTAAATGACTCTCTTTCAAATGTGCATTAATTCTAAGACACCATTTAAAAAATTACCTCATCCAATGCACTAAGTGGCACCTAACTTGTCTAGAAGAGTTATTATATTTTCCCAAAGTGAGCAATGTATTCTTTTCTAACCTGGTGTATCAAGTCCAATTAGAAGCAGAATATAAGCTCCTTGGTATTTAAAATAAGACAGGTTAGTAATATAAAAACCAGTTGAGTAATTTATAGAAAAGTTTAAATATGCTGGTAATATTTCATCGGGATAAGTGAAACTGCCAGTTGGAGAGTAATTTATTTTCATTATATATAGAGATACAGCCTATACTGTGTCACTTCCCAAAGGCTGTGTATCGGTACGTGTTTGTGTGTGTGTGTGTGTGTGTGTGTGTGTGTTGAGTGTTGGTGCCTGAGGGGGGACAGAAATGTGCCAGTCATTTGCAAACCATTTCGTTGAATCAGTCTCTTCCTTCTTTATTTTTTTATTTCAATGTTTGTTTTTTCCATATTATTCATATACTAGGACATCGTGTTGCAAGTACATCAGCACACTCTTTCTCTTCCATAAATTACTGGGTAGTAAAAATATTCACAAAGCTCTCTTGGGGGACAAATTTGAATCACAAAATTGAGTTTCCTCCATGATTTTAGCTACACTACAATATAAATTTATGTAAAATACAGCCCACTGGGAATCAGCAACAAGAATGCGAGCACTCAGCTTAGCCTCTGAGATCCTCAGTTTCCCTGTGAAGAAGGTGTATGTTGAGATCTGCCTCTTACTGCCTCATGGGGGAAGTGTGCATTTTAAATAGATTTGTGAGCCTGAAGTCTGCTGGGTCCCATGGGGTGGGAGGGATGCCATGGAAATCTGTAGTTGTATTATTTGTGGTAACAATTACATTATCTTTCATCCAAGAAGGTCTTTATAAACCTTAATTAGTTTCCTTAAGCTCCTGTGGATAAGTCTCTTTTTTGCTCATCTCACAAGTTAGAAGTCAGACACTGGGAAGTTAAGTGGTTTGCCCCAATCATATAACCCCTTAGAATTAGTGCAAAGAGCTCCTGGCACCCATTGCTGTGAGGAAGCGACACCAAAGCCTCAGTGGGCCCGGGACCAGAATCACTGCATAGGAGCTTTCATGTGTGGCTGAGCTATGTGGCTCAGCTACAGGGAGTCAGAAACATTCTTTTTAAATTTTATTTTTAACAGACTAGAGATTTTCGATTAGAAAAAAAAGAAAAGAAACAAGAACACTGAACAGCAGGATCGAAACCATAATCCCTGATTTTAATGGAAACATAAACTCAAGATTTTACCTCTGCCTGCTGCCCCTGCTTAAAATCGTGCCCAGTGGGAGTCTGCCTTCCTTCCAGGCGGCTGGCACAGTGCACTTTGTTTTAAACGTTCAGCCCAACTCCAACATACTCCCTTTTTTAATGCTCTCCCTAATAAATCACTATGTAAAAGAAGCTGTTGTGGGGAGGAAGCATGTATGTTTCCTAGATGAATGGTTATATATTGGAGCTATATGTGATAGATGACTGGCTAAAGAAGCTGTGGTACATGTACACACTGGAATATTACTCAGCTATAAGAAAAGATGAAAGAGGGCCATTTATGACACATGGATGGACCGTAAGACCATCATGTAAAGCGAAATAAGTCAGACAGAAAAAATCAAGAACCGTATGATTTCAATCATTTGTGGATCACAAAGCTAAAAGCAACAAAGAAACAAAAACTCATGGACACAATCAATAGTTCAGTGGATAGTGGTTATCTGAGGGTATGGGAGGGGGAAGGGATGGGAGCGAAGGGAGGGGAAATCAAATACATGGTGATGGAAAGAGAACTGACGCTGGGCGATAAACACATAGCACAACACATTGATGATGCACTATAGAATTGTACACCTGGAACCTATGCAAATTTTACTAATCAATATCACCCCAATAAGCCTAACAATAAAAAGTTAAAAAAAAAACAAACCATTGGAGCTATAAGAAGAAACAAAAGTACGGTGTTTCCCCTCCACATTTGGGACTCATGTTTACAGTGGGTGGGACTCCAGTGAGTTGCACCCAGGAGTGAAATTGGATGCTGTCTTGGGTTTCCTGGCTGTGCCCCGTGCTGCCCCTTAATGCGTGCGAGCTGGAGGCCTTTGCATGGTTGCAGCGTGTAAGATGGAAACCGACACAAGCAGGAAAACAGTGGCCCTCCAACCACGTGTCTTACTTCGTGACGTCTTGTGGCTTTTTTGTTTTTTAAATTTGTTCTGTTTTGGGTTTTGGGTGCTTATTTTCTTTATTTTCTTTTCTGTTCCTTGACAACACAAGAATGACTAATATGAGGTATTAAACTCTTTGGAGCCTCAGAAAAAGTCACAAAATATTCTTTTAGATAACATGATTTTTTTTTTTAACCTACGCACTGAGAAGTAAAAGGTTTGGAATTGAGACACTAAACAAGGAAAGCCAGGAGGATCTCCCCTCATCTTCCTTCTTTGAGCTGTACGTGGAAACATGTAACATATTGCCTTTTCAACCAGTAATATGCATAGTTAGAGTAGAATTCTGCACAGAGAGGGCTGCTTACTTGGTAATAGCCATTCAGGGTCTCATCAGTAAGAACCTAACAAGCTCATCTGGGCCCACAAAATTGCGTAAAGTAGTGAGACTTCACAAAGGTAATGTTTATGAAAGTGCCAAGAAGTAACATAAAATAGTTGTTACAAATTCAAGCTCTGAATCATCTTGGATTTTTATCATCTTAAGTCTTTGCATTTATGATCTTTCATCTACTGCATAATGTTGAACAAATTACTTACCCTATCAAATCTCTGTCTAGCTTCATATCCGCATTATTCATAACAGCCAAAAAAACCCATAAATAACTGAAATGTCCATTAGACGATGAATAGATAAGGAAAATGTACTGCATCCATACAATGGAATACTATTTAGCCATAAAAAGGAACGGAGCACTGATACCTGCTGCAAAGTGGATGAACCTTGAAAACATTAAGTGAAATAAGCCAATCAAAAAATGTCACATATTGTATGATTCCATGTATATGAAATGTCCAGAATATGTAAATCCTTAGAGTCAGAACAGTGTTTGCCAGAGGTGGGTAAGAGGGAAGCATGGAGAATGACAGTTAATGAGAGCAGGGCTTCCTTTGGGAGTAAGAAATGTTCCAAAATTAGATTGTTGCGTAAACTCAGAAACAAGCTCCAAACCAAGCTACGTGTAACGATTAGATAAAAGTAAATAGCAAAGTCATCACCTTCTAACCTTCTACTAATGCGACTACCAAACATGGCCCTGATCCAGATCAAAACTAACATCAGGGAATATTATCAGTATCACCTATAAATCATACTTGGACGTATTTTCTATTCATATCATTATTGGTAATTATGAAAAGTCAGGAACAACCTAAATGACCAACCATAAGGGAAAAGGTAAGTTATGTATCCCAAGAACAGAATATTATGCCCCCATTAAATATAATTCATGCAAAAGGTATAATGACATGATTATCATCAGTAACACCACTACATGATACATCTGAAAGTTGCTGAAAGTAAATCCTAGAAGTTCTCCTCACAAGAAAAAAACATTTTTCCTTTTCTTTTATGTAAATATATGAGGTGATGGATGATAACTTGTTGGTAGTCATTTTGCAATATATATAAGTCAAGTCATTATGCTATATACCTTAAATTTATGTGTATACAGTATTGTATGACAATAAAATTGAAAATACCAAAAAGTATAATAACACGATAAAAATTTCAGATATTACACTGAATAAACCGGATCTAATTTTGTTAAATAGATCCAGGGAAGGGGGTAAGGAGAATAATATTTCTGTGTGTTTACACACATAATCAGATGGTAATTTTATTTTCCTTGTTATAATTTATTCTGTTTTCAAAACTGTTTGCTATAAATATGTATTATGTTATAAAAACTGGAAAAATATTTTTTAAGGCAAATCAAGATTTTCCACAACCCAACTCTTGAAAGCAATAAATGTGCCAATATGCAGGCATTCTTCCTAAATTACAGCTCAATTCAGCTCCCCCAATGGAGAAATGGAAACTAAACTCCTAGTGCCCAGCAACAAAATTCAAAAACTGAGAGTGCATCAGAGATCTACAGGAACACATCATCCAAATTAATTAAAGCAACATATACGGAATCGGTTCTTAAAATCAACAATGCAGAAGAATAATAGCAGGTGCATAAAAAAAGAGGAAATTCACCAAATTGAACATGTAATTATTGTCAGTTATGTAGACCCACACATAGCCCTTTATAAAGAAGAATGATATACGAGGACATATTTGCAAACCAGGGCTCTCACTAGACTCCATGTGGAAAGAAGATGAAGAGTCTTTTCAACACGCTGAGTTCTTTTTTTGTTGTTGTTTTTTGTTTTGCTTTTTGGTATGTGGGCAGCTCCCTGACTGGGAATCGAACCCAGGCCGCAGCGCTGACAGCGCCAGCACCAAAGCCTTAAACCGCTACACCACCAGGGAACTCCCGACATGCTGCGTTCTATTGGTAACACTACCAACAGCCTGTCACCTCCTACAGCCCTCAGCACATAAACAAACACATTAAGAGCCTCACCTGGATTCACAGACCCTAATGAGCAAGAGTCACGGTGATACAAAGGCAACAAACACAAGTTTGCCAACTTTAAGTCATCCTCTTGCTTCTGTGGAAATGTTTTTTTTTTTTCTCAAGATGTCACACCTCCAAACAAATAAGTCAATAGTATTGAGCATGTGCCACCTGTCCACCAACGTGATAGATGAAGCTGGTGCTTTAATGCAAATGTAAGGTGGAGAGAAGTGTCCTTACCAAGTGTCTGCCATGTGCTGGGCGGAAGGCTGGGGTCTGGAGTCCAGACCCTGATAGCCTCTCCTAACACCCCAGGAAGGAAATTTCTCCTGCACACATGATTTTGGGCACAAGGGAGTGGCTTTTAAGACCTTGGAAGCAACATGCAGTTTTCTCTGAGGGAGGACTTTTTCAATTTCTTTTAAAAACACTCTTACTCTCAGTGTGACAGAATGAAGCAGCTGTGTGCACAGGCTTGAATACAAATGATTTCTGCCTTGGGAAAAAAAAAAAACTTCAGCATATTTAATCCCTAAGTATTGCTTTGAATGAGGGAATAAATAAATGAATGAGTTTATGAATGAATAAATGAATATATGAAGAACCTTGCGAATGGTGTCTCCAAGAGTTAGGACTGGTGATTCATCCAGGGAGCAGGGGGCTGAGAGAAAGTAAAGACGTGCAAAGCAGATGAGAAGAAAGGCTACAGGTTAGCGCATGACTGTGCTTCTCAGTCCCCACCTTCTCCACCCCTGTGGCCTTTAGGTGGGCAAATGTGGAACCCAAAGAAGGACAGGCAGGAAGGTAAGTTTACAACAGAATTTACCGGGAGCCATTCTTGGCCAGAGATCAATAATGAAAATAACAACAACAATAAGTAGGATTAGGGTAGGAGTAGTAATAGATAACATTTTAAAGTGATTGCCATGTGCCAGCCTCTAATCTAAACTCTTTACATGAATTATCTCAACCAAGTGCCAGTCCATTCCAATTAAAAGGAACTATTCTTAATTCCATGTCACAGATCAGAACTCTGACTTAGACAGGTAATTAACTTGCCCAAAGCCACACAGCTAGTCCTATGCTACACATACAGTAATTAACTGCAGAGTGTCTAAATTGTATTTCACATTTCATAAGGAGTTGGATTAGATCAATGTGTCCCAGAGCCCAGCTGCACATCACCACCACGCAAGAGCCTTCATATTCTATTTCAACTTCTACTCTGTGGTTTCCTATATGTCAAGTTAAAGGGCTCTACTCAACTGTTTGATGACTCTGGGTCCTGATCTCAGCGCTGGGGCAGGAATATCCCTTGAAGGTCAGCCAGGCCCTCGGGTACATAGACACACTAGTTAAGTAACTGATTGGTAGGTAGAACTGCCTCTCGTTTGCATTTCAACTGGCAGCCCAGCTAATACCAAAACTGCCCACCTCTCTAGATATATATTGTTAGAGAACTCAAAAATGTAAAATTGTAATGTTTCCTTCCTCAAATTGCCTAATACTTAGATTTCACGTTGGACAAGGGAAATGCCATAAACAATTTGAACAAAAAGACTATAGCATAATAGAAAGTTCCTTCCAAGGAAGACAGCTAATTCATAGACTGTGAAAGTTGGGGAAACATTTACAACTCATCCAGTCCACTGGTTCTCAATTCTGATATTACAGAAAAATCACCTAGACAAGCTGTTAAATAATGTTAGTAATAATAATTCCAGATCCCACACCACGGTATCTGATTTAATTGATCTGGAGTAGTGCCTGAGAATTGGATCTTTTTAAAAGATCCCTAGAGTTCAGCCATGATAAAGCCCTGATTTAACCCAGCCTCTGGTGACCTCTCCCGTCTCTCTTTAATCTGCACTGAACCAGGACCATGGCTTCCTTTCAAAAACATTCATGAAATTCTCTTAGAAAAAGTGCTAGCTGAAAGAAAAAAAATCAAAATTAAACATGATTACAAATACATACACTAATAGTTAACACAATATATCACACTAGTTATCGTTCAAACATACTCCTAAGTCAGTGTATTAGTTCTAATTGCTCATTAAAGGTGCTCTATTTTCCTTTCTTTCATTACAGAGTGTGAAATTTTTCAGCAAAACCAAATGGAAAGGTGATTGCCCAGACGCAGGCCAACAGGCAACGCCTTTGACCGCATAGGGATACACGCTCCATGTGATACATTGAAAACCATTGCAGTTAATGAGCTGCCCCTAATTGTGCTCATTTCCCAGCGAACTCAATGGGCTTGTATCCTGGGAGACAGAATGTGTTTCTGGTCACTCATTCTAATCCCAGAAATCAAGGAAAATAACAAGCTGCCACAGAGGCCAGACCAACCAAACAATACTGTGACCACAGAGGCATGAGCTTTTGACAGTAAATGCCAGGGAGTAACAAAAAGAAATGAAAGAACTTGATCATTCTTTGCCTGCAAACACAATGCTTACAAACTCTAGAATATGAGACTGTAAGTATATGTTTCAGGCTACTGAAATAAATATTTCCACTAGCAAGGTAAAGAAGATAAAATGTCAACAGCTGGATTCTACTTGAGCTTAGTGTCTTTTGTCAGACTTACAGGAATACGTCATTTTTATGGAAACAATGTTTCAAGTAAAGAATGTTAAAAACAGCAGGGTTAAGATAATGTTTTATTTTACTTTTGAAAACACAAATTTTTAAGTTCTTTAAGCCCAACCATTTATGAAAAGTGCTCATTAAAAATATTATCTGTATATTAAAGGAAAACTTGCTTATTTCTTTCATAATTTTAGAATCCAGAGCATTCACCAAATATGGATTAAGTTTTTACTATGTAATTTATTGAGAATGTGAGATAGCAGGGTGACCAGCTGGGAAATTAATTGGTGCTTTGTTTCCTGTTGCTATAGATTCATCGGAAAGGAAGGGATCAACCCTCTCCATTCCTAAACTCAGGTCTTTCTCCCTCCCAGGAAAGGAAAACAGGTTCATTTGTGGTGGAACTGCCAGTTACTCTCGGCCATCCTGTGCTTCCTTAAGCCCGATTGTTGAAAGAAGGGCGAGATAAACCTTTTTTGTATGGGGGAAATCGAAAGGGGAGAAGTAGGCATTGCTCCACTGGCTAACAAAAAATTGGGAATAAGAATGAGGCTTGCAGATTCTGCAGCTGCTCAGGGGAAGGGCCTTGGAGGTGTCAGGCCCACACAGGGTACCCAGCCTGGGGAGCCTATCCAAGATGCTTTCTTGTGGAGCCTTTGCAGATCCTAGGTAAGGACCTGGATCTGGAAACACAAAATGGCAATCCTGGGTCCACAAATGGGTCCAGCCACTGAAAGCATGTGACCATAAAGAATAACAACAATAGCAAAACCCTAGCCTGGGACCAGGAATCTGCCCCACCCAAGAATCTGGAGTTTGCAGGATCATTTTTCAGCATGATAGAAGCCCACAGCATGAGAGTACAAAACAAGTTGGGAGGCCTCTAGAAGTAGTCGACCCTGGACTTACCAGTTTGGACATGTAGGGGCTAATACCAGTTCCAATAAAGTCCCTCTCAAAACTGATAAAATCATTTCCTGAATATTACAAAGAAAATCGGCACCTATTACATATGTGTAAGAAACTTCATTTACGAATAATCCGTGCCACTAAATTCACTTGTGTGTAATACAGTTGTGTTTCTTCAGCCATAATCTAATTCAGATTGTTCTGCGACAACACAAGGAGAAAAATGAATGTCTGGTAGATATCATTAAAGACCCCTCTCCACATAAATCCTTACCTCTCATTGAATTAGGAAAGGATTTCCTGGGATCATGCTAGAGACATCTAAAGCGGTACTTAATTCAAACTTGAACACTTTAGCTCATACACAATCCCCTTAATTTATTCTTTGGACAAATGTACGTACTAACTTACCAATGCATGCCAGGCATGTCTGTGTTAAGTTCTTATTAGCATATGTGCCGCCAATGTGAGCACGTGTGTTAAGCTCTCATTAGATGCCAGGCTGTGCCAGGTGATGGAACAGAAAGAGAAATAAACTTTCTCTCCTCATAGAATTTTCAGTTCATTACAAAACCAAGAAAACTTATCCAAATATAAAAATAAAAGTCTGTAGGTACCATAATGCAAGAAGTCCATGTTCTATGACAGCAAATAGAAAAGCATAATCTAGTCATATGGAGATAGGAAGCAGGAAACTGAAAGGATAATCCTAAATTCTCACTATATTTATCCAGATAAGCCCCCAACTCTACAGTATATCTGAACTTTCCAAATGGACAAATTGGGGTAGCAGGGGGGTGAGGGCATGCCTCATCCAGAGCCTAAGCTCTCTGTTACCTACATTGCTCCCCACTTCATTTCACTCAAGAAAGATCCTTCACTTGAGCTATGGATCCATCTTCACTGACTGTCTGAAGGTTTCACTGTCTCTCCTGCCTCAACAACATATTTCCTCCATTGGATCATTTCATTTGGCAGCACACATGTCTTAGTATCCCACCCATCTTTTAAAAAAAGAGAGGAGAGGAAAAAAAATATCTTGTAAAAGGGAAAACTAAACCATCTCCCTTTTCTATACATACACAGCTACCATCTTACTTCCCTGCTCCCTTTTACAGCAAAAGTCCTTGGAAAAGTGCTATATACTTGGCATTCCCCACTCTTCACTCCCCATCTCTCCTCCACCCACTTCAATCAGGCTTTCCTCTGACAGCTCTGCTGTCATGTGTGTGGCCAAAGCAGAACTCTTGATGGCCACCATCCTGGAAATCAGGGCTGTTCTATCTTTAGGTTTCCCTAGGCCACATCAGAAGAATTGTCTTGAGTCACACATAAAATACACTAAGGATAGCTGATGAACCAAAAAAAAAGTCACAAGTGTATTTTTTTATTGTTAAATTTATTGGGGTGACATCAGTTAGTAAAAATTACATAGGTTCCAGGTGTACAATTCTACAATATATTGTCTATGTTTTGTATTATGTGTTCTTCACCCAGAGTCAGTTCTCATTCCATTGCCCACTAAACTACTGACTGTGTCTACAACTTTTTGTTTCTTTGTTGCCTTCAAATTTATGTTCCACATATGAGTGAAATCATGTAGTTCTTGATTTTTTTCCTGCCTGGCTTATTTCACTTAGCATGAAGATCTCAAGGTCCATCTGTGTTGTCATAAATGGCCCTTTTCTATCTTATGGCTCAATAGTACTCCATTATGTAAATGCACCACACCTTCTTTATCCAGTTGTCTATGGAAGGTCACTGACTGTTTCCATGACTTGGCCACCATGAATAGTGCTGTGATGAACATTGTGGTACATATATCTTTGCAGACACAGATTTTCAAGTATTTTGGGTAGATATCCAGAATGGGGACTGTCAGATCATAAGGTAACTCTATTCTTAGCTTTCTGAGGAACTTCCGTATTGTCCTTCATAGCGGTTGTACCAGTTTGCATTCCCACCAGCAGTGTACGAGGGTTCCTTTGGATTCCTTTTTCTCCACAGCCTCTCCAACACTTGTTCCTTGTCTTGTTGATAACAGCCATTCTAACAGGTGTGAGGTGGTAGCTCATTGTGGTTTTGATTTGCATTTCCCTAATAGCTAGTAAAGTTGAGCATTTTTTCATGTACCTGTTGGCCATGTATATGTCCTCTGCCTATTTTTTAATTGGATTGCTTGTTTTTTGTTGTTGAGTTGTACCTGTTCTTTACATATTTTAGATATTAGCCCCTTATCAGAGGCATTGTTTGCAAACACTTTCTTCCATTTGGTTGGTCATCTCTTTGCTTTGTCGATGGTTTCTTTTGTTGTGCAGAAGCTTTATAGTTTGATGTAGTCCCATTCATTTATTTTGCTTTTGCTCCCCTTGCCTTTGAGGTCAGGTTCATGAAGTTCTCCCAGAACACAAGATCTATAAATTTAGTACCAATGTTTTCTTTTATACAGTTTATTGTTTTGGGTCTTATATGAAGGTCTTTAATCCAGTTTGAGTTAATTTTGGTATATGGTAACAGTTTGCAGTTCAGATTCATTATTTTGCTTGTGGTTTTTCAATTTTCCCAGCACCATCTACTGAAGAGGCTTTCTTTTCCCCATTGTATATTTTTCATTCCTTTGTCAAAAATTATCTGTCCTTATATTTGTGAGTTTATTTCTGGGGTTTTTATTCTGTTCTATTGACCTGTGTGTCTTTTTGCCAATACTAAGTTGTTTTGATTATTGATGCTTTATATTATAGACTGAAATCAGAGAGTGTAATGCCTCTAACCTTATCCTTTTTTCGTAGGACTGCTTTGGAAATTTGGGGGGTTTTGTGGTTTCATATAAATTGGATGATTCTTTTATTTATTTCTTGAAAGACTGTCTGTAGGATTTTGATGGGAACTGCATTAAATCTGAATATTGCTTTGGGCCATTTTTAACTATGTTGATTCTTCCAATCCATGAACACAGAATACCTTTCCATTTCTTTTGTCCTCTTCTATTTCTTTTAGTAGCATTTTATAGTTTTCAGTTTATAAGTCCTTCATGTTCTTTGTTAAGTTTACTCCTAGATATTTTATTCTTTTTGTTGTGATCGCAAAAGGTATTATTTTTCTCATTTCTTTTTCTGAAGTTTCATTGCTGGTATATAGAAATGCAATTGATTTGTACATTGATTTTATATCCTGCAACTTTACTATGTTCAGTTACAGTTTCTAATAGTTTTCTGGTGGAGTCGTTAGGGTTTCCTTTATAAAGGATCATGTCATCTGCAAAAAGTGACAGTTTAACTCTCTCCCAATTTAGATATCTTTTTGTTTGTTTGTTTTTTCTTGCCTGATTGCTCTAGCTAGATCTTCCAGTACTATATTGAATAGCAGTGATGACCGGGGACATCCCTGGCTTGTTTCTCATTTTATGGAGATGGACTTCAACTTTTTCCCATTCAGTATGATATTAGCTGAAGGTTTGTCATAGATGACCTTTATTTATGTAGAGGCACTTTCCATCTCTACCCATTTTATTCAGTGTTTTTATCATAAATGGATGTTGTATCTTGTTCAAATACTTTTTCTGCATCAACTGATATAATCAAATGGTTTTTCTCTCTTATTTTGTTCATGTGGTATATCACATTGATTGATTTGCATATGTTGAATTAACCTTGTGACCCTGGGATGAATATATCACTTGATCGTGGTATATAATCTTCTTAATGCATTGTTGTATTCTATTTGCTAGTATTTTGTTTAGGATTTTTGCATGTGTTCATCAGAAATATTGGTCTACAGTTTTCTTTTTTGTGTGTTATCCTTACCAGGTTTTGGTATTAGGATACTATTGGCCTCATAGAATGAGTAGGACATACTCTTATAAAGACTTTATACAGACCAACACAAATGTAGAATTCTGTGGCCCAAGAGAAAGAGCTGTAAGACAGAAGAATAAGTCCTTGAAAGTCACAAACCCACTGACCAGGAACAAATACATTACTGTTATGTGGGGAAAAAAATAATAATAAAGTTCTATTTGGATAAGGATCTGAAATTCTGGAGTTACAGAAACTAGCCAATACACATTTGAACATGAAATTTTTCAGCATGAAATGGATTCACTGCTTTGGGGGGAATATGTATTATTCATTCAACAAACATGCTGACCTCCTGCTATGGGCCAAGAACTCTGATGGGCATAAGGGAGTTCAAAGATGACTAATAGAAATTAATTTTCCTCCAGGAAACCAAAAATTTATAATATCATGTTGTAAGTTCTATTTTAGAGGAAAGAAGGAGGGGCTGTTTGAGCCCAGAAGTGAGAGCCTAATTCTGCCAGGCAGGAGAGAAGAAAAGAATCAGGACATGGGATATGACATTTTGAGTTATGAGTATGATGAAGAATGAACAAAGAAAATACATCATTTTTGTAAAATGTTACTTGACAAATCTGATTCCAAATTATTTGGCCTTTTCCCTCAGTACAACCACTTCTAAAGTTTCATTAAATACAATTCATATTCACTTCAGAGGTGAAATTGAACGTCAGAATAGATACATCACTCAAATGGATTGTATATAATATTTTTCTACTTGCTGGGAGAGTTGTAACATGAAGCAATAAAAAAGATCAATGTGAGAATGACTGTTTCTCATTATTGACATTTTCTAAATACTGTAGTTAATTTACTCCAAAAGATGAATAGATAAAAATCCCTTTTTAATCATCTAGCAAAGCACTAGCAAGTATTTCAGAATCCTTCACATGGGTAAGATGATTGATTTCACTGTTTTAGGAGTCTTAAGAGTATTTGGAATCTATGAACCAAAAAGATCTTTTATTAACTTTTGAAAATGTCCTATCATATTTGTTTTATTGAACTTAATGGAGATCTTCTCAATGAATCCTGTATGCTATCAAGAACTAATTAACCTTGACATTTATTAAGTAATTTCTTATACTTAATGACTCATTAAAGTTCAATGAGGACAAATATTGAGAAATATACTAAATAAGGAAGAAGTTTCAGCAAATACATGTGGGATGATATCTGGAAGTAGCCCAGCAGACATTCCATGGAGTGGTATGTGTAGCAAAAATTAATCCATCTCATTATATTGACAATGATTAGAGCCTTAGCTAATGTGTCTGATCTAGTTCTCCTTTTTACAAATAAAATGTTTGAAACTTAACATGAGGGCCAAAGAAAGCATAAGTGTAATAATGATTAAATAAATTCCTTTTGAGAGACCTTTTTCTCTTTCAAGTATTTTTACATTCATGATCTCATTTGGTCTCCACACAACTTGAAAAAAAATGTATTAGATATAAAGATGGAAGTAAAAGTCTTTTCTAAGCCACCATGATTTTTAAAAGAAAAAGCCAACTCTGAATCACATTGCAATTCCCCACAGCAGAGTCATCCTATGGGGCTTCCCATCGATGACAATTACCAACCATCCACTCAGATTTTGGAGTCAAGTCAAGTTCCATACCCTGATATATGCGAATCATTAGACACATGAAAAAAGTATCTATAATGAATGATAGAAACAAAAATTTAATTAATTAATTAGCTAATTAAGAAAATCACTCTGGAGAAAATGAACTCTTCAGGAAACGAGGAAGAAAACTAATGTTAATAAATTCCGAGAAATATAAAGATAATCATATCCATGAAACAAAAACAGAATGCTATTAAAATAACATAGATGGGCCAAAATAAAACTCATTAAATATCTGATAGAGAGAGTATGGAAAATAAAGGTAAGAAAATCTTCCAGAGAGGAGAGCAAAAATTAAAAAAGGTAAAAAACATGAGTGGAAAGACAAGAACGCAGGAAAGGAAGCTCAGGAGATCCATCACCCAGATAGTAGAGTTTCTAGCAAGAGAAAAATAAAAAAAACAGAGAGGAAAAAATTGTTAAATTAATTCACGAAAATAGCCCAGTGCTAAAGAACATGGCTTTCTAGATTTTAAAGTCCCAATCCAAGCAGCACAATGGATAAAAATATGTATCTGTATATCTATTCACAAATAGAAATATTTGTGAAATTTCAAAACAATGAGAAAAAAAAAGAAAATCATACAAGTTTTAAAGGGTTGGGAGGGAGAAAAAAATACAGCCAATATACAAAGTTTCAGGAATTAGAATAGCTTTTCATTTTCTTAATAGTAACTTTGAAAACCAGGAAATAAAGCATTAAATATTCAGGAAGAAAAAGAATCACCAGGGAAAGGGAAATCTCAAGATGTCAGCTGTGCACCAGCTAGAGGCAATCAGTTCAAAATGTAGCAGGTGAAAACAAGCAGAAGATTCTAAGAGATCATTTTTTTCAAGAAGATGAAAGTAATAAATCACCTGATACATATAAATAAAGAATTGAGAAGAGACTTGGAAAAATGTAGAAGAGTTTTGGGTTGAGTTAATGATGAGTATTACAGAGAAAACAAAGAAAACACACACGCAAACAGAAAACATAATCATTAACTAAAGGAAAATAAAAAGTTGGGAAGGAAAGTGCATACTGTATGCCTCAAGTTGAGTAGTCATAACAACAAAAGACTGAATAATACTTTAACCTAAGTTATAATATAATGGGGAAGGTGATAAGAAAAAGTGGGGAAAGTGGGGAAAAAGAATCAAATTCTTATCTTCCTAGCGGGAAGTGAATAAATCATTCTTAAATCTGAAAAATTAAGAACTAGAAATATGAAGCTATGATTTAGAAATATAGTGATCACTTCTTGGCCTTTTGGCTAAGAGCAAGTGTAGAAATATGGTGGGGGTCCCCTGGTGGTGCAGTGGCTAGGCCTCGGCACTTTCAACACCACAGCCTGGGTTCAATTCCCAGCTAAGGAACCACCGAAAAAAGAAAGAAAGAAACATGGTAATATACACCAAATGAAACAGCCAAAAGATCTTAAAGTGGTTGCCTATAGAGAAGAAGGAAGGAGGGTATGGGAGAGGTCTATTTTCACAAGTTTTACAAAACCATTTGACTCTTAAACTGTGTGTACGTATAACTTTAATAAAAACAAAGACTAAATACAAGAGTATTTTCATTTAAAAAAGCAATAGGCTGAGAATGAAGGAGGGATGTGTATGAGAAAGAGACTGATATATAAATGACTCATATTTTCAGATTTAAGTGACTGGGAGGACGGGGGAAGCCCAAAGGGAAGCTTAAATTTAAAGAGAAAAATGTATATATTTCTATATATGTGTATGTAGTGTGTGTGTGTGTGTGTGTGTGTGTGTGTGTACACATATGCAGAGGGTGCCAAAAAACGTACACACATCTTAAGAAAAGGAAAAAACTGTATTAAAATTGTAATAGTATATACCGATACCAAAAGATGAATACAAATCACGTTTGACTTCTGCAATTACAAGAGATGCTCAAAGTGGTTACTATCTGTGTCCAGACACTTCTGATTATGGAGAACTACTGTTTGAGCAAAGTTGACCAAAGTGTCCACTTGTATCACTGTGCATGCCATTTCAATTTCTTCCCCAAGTACCACCAGTGTAGCCAGTTTTCTGTGGTACACCACATCCTTTAATGTCCTCCATAGGTAGAAGTCAAGAGATGTTAAGTCAGGAGAACATGGGGGAAACTCAAACAACATTCTCGAATTTCAAATACCACTTCAAAATTGTCTTGTGCTCCTCGAACCACAACTGTGCTTCCGCCATTTTCTTTGACTGTCCTGCCTGTCACATGGTGACACTAGGATTCATTTAACATCATCTTGTGAGCAAGTGTCTTACAACACACATTGCTACCATAATTCAACTTCAAAAAGTAATACATAGATAACATCACTTAAAATGTGTAAACATATTTTTGGCACTCCGGTATATAGCACTTACGGCAACAATATAGTAACACAAAATCATGGAGAGTTACTCTCCTTGCGCTTATAAAACTTTAATGCTGCAAGGACCCATAAAGATCATCTTGCTTCTTTTTCTTGAATTCTTTGCTAAATCTCTTTCACAAGGGTTGTCCATAGTCTATCTGGACAATCCTTGCAAAAGAGATTCAGCAAAGAATCCTATGTAACTAAGCATTCATCATATCCTAAGACACTCCATTTCTACTGTGAGCTTCTCTAATCATTAAATGGGATTTCCTTTAGTAAAGCCCAATCCACATACACAGTGGCCCTGCAATTCTTTACTCTCTCTATTGTTGCTTGAAAATACTGCAGAGCTGCCTGAAGTATACTCAGTGCCTTTACCATTAATAATTACCCAAATGCTTCCTTGTCTGTTCTGGTACTTTCTTAATTGAATCAGAGGATGACCCAATACTATAGTAAATAATCTAAACATTTAAATATGAATAAAAGGGACTGGTGTCCATTTATTTCTGCCTAGTGACAAAAGATTTGAATAAATGACTTCCAAAGATTCCTTTCATTCTTCTCCAATAAACACAGTCAATGCTTTCTGGACAGGATCACCATATAAGGTCCAGTGACAGGTGTGAAGCAAAGAGAGGTCGACAAAAGAAAGGGGAAAGAAGGGCTCTCCCTCCCAGGCTTCGTCACCCACAGCCCTTGTGAAGTTAGTGGTGGTCCTGAGGCTAGAATATGAATCTGTTTCTAAGAGCTGAAATTCAAATGCAAGTCAAGTAAAGGAGCATTGTTACCAGAATAATTTGAATCTTCAAGCTGTGCTAAGTGCCTTTTTGCCTTTACACTTGAAAATTACTACATTTTTCAGTTTGTTTCTATTTGAAAGAAAATGGTTTAGGTGATTATAGGAGAGTAGCTTGTCAATTCTGCACAAATTCTACTCATGATTTTTATGCTAAAATTCCAAAAGTCTCCTTAATAGATAATTTATGTTCCTCTAAGATCATTTTCTTTTAGAATAATAAAAGCCCTCAAACTCCCCAAAGGGAAAAAAAAAGTGATACTCAATGTGAGATCTAAGAGCTAAGCTCTTGGCAGAAGCCTATCCATCTTACATGATCAATAGGTATTCTCTAGTAGTTCTCTGTGGGTGACTGAAAACTGGAGAAGAGTGATGACACACAAACCCTTTTCCTGGACTTGAGATTCACCAGTGTCAAAAGCAAAAGATAAAAATCCCTCAGGATACCTCACTTGAAAAGTTCTAACTCTCTTATAATTTTTATTTATTCATTTGGCACATACTGATTAAGCATCTACTATGTGACCAGCACTCAGTTCTGCGTGCAGAGCACACAGTAATGAACAAGACAAAAAAGATCCCAGGAGCTCACATTCTAGGGATGGGCAGACAGATCACGAGATGGTCATGCATCTTGTTCTGCTACAAAGAAAATAAAGCAGGGTGACATCCTAGGCAGTGACTGTTGGGGCTAGGGCACAATTACAGAAAGTGATCAGAAGAGCCTTTTTTTTTTTTAATGTGGTTAGTTCCCTGGCTAGGAATCGAACCCAGGCCACAGCGTTGACAGCGCCAAAGCCTTAGCCACTACACCACCAGGGAATTCCCTGAGAAGAGCCTTTTTTTGGTGGAGATACTAGAATGAAAACTAAATTCCAAGAAAAGATAGTCGTTCAAAAAAAGGGATTAGGAAAGAATATTCCAGGCAGAAGAAAGCAAATGCCAAAGACTAACAGAGCTGTTCCATGAGCATGATTACTAGAATGTTCTCAGGAGAATTTCAACATCTTTAGTGATAGCGGACACCTCATTTCATCTGAGCACTCAACTGAGTGCTCAAAGATTGGGGCACTCATTCCCCCGACTGCCACACTCTTGAAGCTGATGGCTTTTAGCTGAGTCCCACTCCAAAAATTGCCCAGAGTCCAAGAGTCTCTCCCGCTCCTCCTTGGGGACAGTCTATATAGCCAATGACTAGCCACAGACATATAAAAACCTAGTCCCTTGCTTCTAGGGGCCACTCAGCTCCCAAGCACCCCATGGACTAGTTCAATGTGACTGCACCTCAGCTCAGATCCTCCCTCTACCCAGTCCTGGTTCCTTCACAACCCCACACACATTGATGCTGAGGGCACTTCCCAATATACCTTCTATATGCGAAACTGTACCGCAGCTGCTCTGTCCCTGGGGAACCCAGCTGAAGATCTAAGTTGATCATTTTAGATACTCATAAATATTAAAATATAACAGCACTGTACCAAATTTTTGAGTCATATAATTAAGAAGGCCAGTGCTTTTTTAATTTGTTTGGGCTTAAAGAAAACATGACATGAGGCCCTAACTGGTCTCCAAGCTTCTGATTTTGTTGTTCTGAAATCTGTCTGATGTTTCCCAACCACATATCTGATCATGCTGACCTGCTCCTGAATGAAGCCACTCAGTGGTTCTCAGGTTCTCAGTAGCCTTCAAGGTAATGTCTGAGCTCCATTGTCCATAGTCTCTTCATGACCTGGAATCTGCCATTCTGATCACAGCCCTTCCACCCACTTTCTCTCATCTTGGACTGTGGTGTTTTGACTGACACATTTTACATCCCCATGCCTATTTGTGAACCTACAATTTCCTCTATTTAGCAAATCATTTTTTATTCTTTAGAGACACCTTCTTCGAAAGCCTTCCTCAGCCTCCATGCCCAGAGTTCCTAATACGTGCCTGTACCTCTTCTATACTGTGTACTTTTTTATTGTTGCAGTTGTCACTGTAAATACATGCCTATTTCTGCTGCCCAAGTGCACTAACATTTCCTATAGAAATTTATTCAGAGACTATGTCCCACTTAGTGTTGACCCTTCCCCAAGCATCCAGTACAGTGTCAAGCACTTTGTAGATACTCACAAAAGCTCTCATTCTGAAAAAAGCTATCTCATTCTGGAAAAAAAGCAGAATCACAAAACATATCTGTAAAATTGATGCCAACAATTTGCAATTATAGAATACATCTCAAATGAAAAGTTGTATTTCACTGGTCCCTGAGAGAGCAGGGGATGGAATAAAGAGCTGCAATATCTTACATATGTTGTTGTTTATATTACAAATGTAGCTACCATGCCCCAATCCCGGGAAGTCTCACACAGCTGAAATCTTAAGAATCCATGTAGACTAATACATTTGCTTACTCTCCCACTTCAGTTAAACTCTCTAACCTCACAGTTCCTACTCTGTGAAGACATTACCATGAGTATTTATTCATTCTTCCAGTCTGCAGAGAAAAGATAGTGGGCTTAGTAGGGCACCACTCTAAGTCAGGGGTGTCTAAATTTTTGGCTTCCCTGGGCCACATCGGAAGAAGAATTAACTTGGGGTCGCACATAAAATACACTAACACTAATAATAGCTGATGAGCTAAAAAAAAGGTCTGTGTATAATTTTCATAATGTTTTAAACAAGTTTACAAATTTGTGTTGGTGCTGCATTCAAAGCTGTGCTGAGCCACAGGTTGAACAAGTTTGCTCTAAGTGTTTGTTTGGTTGGTTTTTTTGTTCATAAATGTAAAAACTGCAACAACAAAAAAAAGTCCATGAATTGAGGAAAAACCAGAATTTTCTCAGTACGACAAGTAACAAAGAGCAGGTTATCTTTTCAGAAACTTTGCTGAGGGGAGGGGGACACTGCATTTAAACAATGACCACTGATAATGGAAATTATGTAATCAAGAGAAATAAAATCTTCCCCTGATGACAATTCCAGCAGAAGAGGGAGTGGTACAACAGAAAAGTCAGTGTCACTCAAGATAGAAGAACACTTGTGTTTCAATCCATCCCAGCTCTGCTGTTAGCAGCAGGTAATCAGGAGCAAAATATTTCACTTTTCCAAGCTTGACTTTCCTCATCTAAATAGAGATTATTCCTAATTGTGAGAATAAGATAAATAGGTCATATATGAGAAGCAGCCTAGTCCTGGCTGTGACATCACTGAGGCCACAAGAACTCTTCATTCAAAGCAACAACAAATGTTTTCACCAAAATCATTTCCTTTACATCCCCAAACCCAACTTCTAGAGGTCAGAAGAAATTGATTTTTATGGATTAATATCATCACTCTACATGAGTTTAAAATATGCTGATTTTAAATTTCTCATTTCAATCTTATTTCTATATGATCAAAAAGTCAGTTTACTTAAGAAACTGTATCAAACTGTCAACTATATATACTAGGCTTTAGTACATTTTATTTCTTTTTCCTAACTAAGCTGTTTGAAGAACAGATAGTTAGCAATAAAGAAAATCAAACCCTCTAGAAAGTTAATAAGTTTGTATACTTTTATATCTCAGAATTACCTAAACAGTTTATGCTAAAACCTTTCTGTATTTCTTAAAAACACATTTTAATCTGACCACCTGCGTGCTGAACTGTACAATAATGAAATTTAAAAGGGTTAGGATAGCAAATCTTTCCAATCAACATATTATAAAAACCAATGCCAACAAAAAAAATTTTACCTCTCCAACATACTTAAAAGACAAACACTCAAATCTAATGGACCTAAAATGTTGAATTTATTTTTCAAAAACCATGTTACTTAGTTGAAAGGTTGATCATACTAAATAAAAGATACAACACCTGAACTAGGAAGAAAATATTCTACCACCTTTGTATCTTTTGATATACAAAATGGTAGGTCCTGTCAAGTAGAGTAGAGGCTAGAGCAAAGCAAATTTTTATTTTAAAAAAAACTGTTAATAAGCCTTTGGTATAGCTCTGCTTGATAAAAATAATGCTACCTGTCAAGACTTTTGTTTAGTCACAAATAAAGGCTTAGTGGATCAAGGTTTGGCCTTTCACTACAGGTTTTCTGCCAAACTGTGACCTGAAATAAATGTATTGTTATTGAGTAGGGCCTCCTGACTCTGTAATTTAATGCTGACATTAATTAGCTAAGAAGGAGGTGTTATAATGAAAGCCCAGGGCATGGTATTTATGTGATTTTACAGAGCTGCAATAGATGGCACCTTCCTTTTTAGTCCTTTTCATTTACTACCTCTGAAAGAGGAGAAGGTACAAGTCATAAAGGATACTGGCTGCTTGACTCTCTGATAAATCTACGGACAGGGAAGACCTTGGGTTTAAATTAGCTGTCCTGCTTTGGCCGTATCACTCACCAGCTCACTCCCAAGTTAGCAACAGTGCAAAGACATTATAAATGGATTTGAATGTCTTGATTAATGCCTTCTTTTGTAAACAGACGTTTGGGCACGGCGCTGTCCCATCGTAGATTCGCTGTGCTAAAGGTTAATCTTCACATCAGTGGCATATTCTAGACATCCGGCTTTTTCACAGTTCTTCTCTTTTCTCTTTGAATGTCAAATTCTCTTAGAATAAATGAGAAAGAGGAGCCCTGATAGCAGAATCAGAATCTATTGTTAGAAGTTCTGTGTAAATAAAGAATCGTTCCTGCACATTTCACTATTTCCTAGAACAAAGGAAATCCTCTCTATGATTCCGTATTGGTCATTTAAAAATTGCTTTAGGTGATTCCCTGGTGGTGTAGTGGCTAGACTTCAGCACTCTCAACCCTGTGGCCGGGGTTTGATTCCCAGCCAGGGAACCACCAAAAAAAAAAAAAAAAAAAAAAAAAAAAAAAAAAAAAAAAAAAAAAAAAAAAAAAAAAAAAAAAAAACACAAACAAACAAACAAAAAAATTGCTTTAACAGGGAAGGTCCACATCTAACTGACCCCGCTGTGCCTCTAGCTTGGAATAATCTGCTTGATGAAATGGTGCTTTTGTATAAAGTAGACTGATGTTAAGCACTCATGAGTATCCAACTATATAACCAAGCAATGAAATCCTGTCCTTTTCTAACTGTTGCCAATCAATCTTGGTATTACCTGAATGTCACTCAGCTTCTACAGGGGAAAAATGGGAAGGTATAGGGATGTAAGACGACATAGGCCAAACTAGTGTACTAGTACATTTTTACTTCATCCAATGCTCTAGTTCAGGAAGGAACTCTTGCTATGAGATTTTTGCCATTCTAATTATTCACAATGAATGGAAGCAAATCTTTCTTTCAAGTGTCTATTGACACTGTCATTTACTCATCTTTGAAAAGTGCTCTATTGACATAAAATTGATCTCTGTTCCAAAGAGAAGAAAAAATAAATTGCTTTGATAAAAACAACTGTTTAGTGACTTCACTATCCTAGAAAATCAGCAACTCTACCTAAGATCAATTAGTCAGTTACATTAGTCCATTTCCAACGGTAAAATAGTAAGAAAGCAAAAATTATGTGCAGGGAGTTGGTTATGACTTCTAGTCGTTTTGCAGGGTCTCTTCTATCTAAAGACTGTGTATAATTTAATTTGGATTTCCAGAACATCTATCCTCTCCATGCTGAAACAAAATAGACAACACACTTCCCCAAAATTGAGGGATATCAGGCCATTCGCCACCATTCACCATCAATTACTTCATATTTTTACTTTAGCTATAACATTTTTCTCCTTCTGAAATAAAATCATGCTGAATAAAGATGTTCCTAATTTAATCTGAGTGAAATCAATGGTTAGTTAATAGAAAGATTCATGAAGATACATCTACTCTTGTCGTTATGACTGAGGCTTTAGAAAGGAATCCTTATCCCCAGTAAACAAACCATAAGAATGAGTAACTAGGAGGAGGTAAATGCACTGGGAGGCCTTCTTTTTGGGGAAAATGGGGGACAATGCAGTTAAGCAAGATCCAAGAATGTGGAGCAAAGGAGCATGTGTTAGGGCCTAAAGAATGAAAAGCCCAGCGGTTGTCCCAGCAGTCTTACCAGGCTCCAACGATAGCACAGCTGTCAGTGTCCTTAAACATACACAGAGAAAGTCATGACACCAACTTAATGTGATTTGTGAGACAAGAATCAACCCTAAGTAGAACAAAGTGCTTCACAGAAAAGAAATAATACATTTTGGAGAAAAATTATGATATGACCTATGAAAGCATTAAAGATTCTTTTTAATGTATCCATAGCTCCAGAGCCCTTTGTGCCTGGAAAGCTGAAACACCTGGCATCACATAAACAAGGGTCATCCCGGAAAGGGTAATAGATGCCCAAGTGTCCTTTCTGTAAAATTTCAGATTCAGACCTACAGTGATGGGCTAAGCCTGGTGGCTTACATTTTGGAGAGGAAAGAAATGGGGGAAATATTTTCCTTCTACCCTTCTAGGTTTCTTTGGTTTGTCTAACAATTAAATTAAGGTAAGACAAATTAACAGGAGAAAAAGAAATATAATTTCATACATACGAAGCCCCATAAGAATATGAGACCCAAGGACAAGTTAAGCAATTGAGGTTTATACATTATCTTAAACTAAGGAATAGAATAAGTGCCTGAGACATCAAAGGGGATGAGGCTAATTGACAGGACTATAAGAACAGATGTTTGGTAATGAGATGTTTGTTCTACCATACTGGTAGGTCATTCATTAGTTATTTTTGGTAATAGCTCTCTTTCTAGGCTAGGCCTTCCCTCTAAATTATTTTAGATAGTTAATGGAGAAGTAAAAGTTTTCTTGCATCTCCTAGGTCTTGATTGCCTGCAGCTCACAATAATCTATGTGACAAAATGGAATTACCTATTCTGCTCCCCCTCTAAAACAATGACACAAAACAGGAATAAGGGTAAGTATGTTTGAAATGAAAGCACATACATTTTTTATAATATTGTAGTAGGCTGAATAATGACCAAGTCCTAATCCTTAGACCCTGTGAAAGACATCCAGGTCCTAATCCCTGAATCCTGTGAATGTTTCCTTGTATGGTAGCCAGAACTTAACATATATGTGATTAAATGAAGACTTTTGATACAGCATCCTGGATTTTCCAGGAGGGCTCTAAATATAATCACAAATGTCCTTACAGGAGGGACGTAGAGAGAGATTTGATGACAGAAGAAGAGATGTGATGAAATAAGAGGTGGGAATGATTGGCCAGGTCAAGGAATGCAGGCAGCCTACAGACTAGAAAAGGCAAGGAAACATATTGTTCCTGATAGCCTTCTGAAGAAACCAGCCATGCTGACACTCAACTTTTGATTGATTTCAGACTTCAGTCTCCAGAAAGATAAGAGAATAAACCTTCATTATTTTAATCCACTAGTTTGTGGCAATTTGTTACAGAAGAAATGAGACGCTAGTACAAATATGTTCTGGGTTTAAGTTAATATTCAGTAGCCAGAGACATAAGGTAAAATATAAGAACAGGTAAAAACATAGGAGTAAATTTTCTGGTATTTCAAAGAACAAAGTTCTACTCCTAACCCTAAAGGATTATTCATTTAAGGCTAAATGTGCCAGAAGTATGTGGCTGATGTGAGAGAGTAGTACAGCATTCCTAATGCTACTTTATCTGATTTGAACTTGGTTAAAAATCATAAAGTTCAATTTGACCAGTGCTTTGATTTCTGAAGGCCTGTTATACTGGCTACTCCTCAATAATGCTCTAGGACTCCCCTTGCACTGCAGGGGCTGGAAGCATGGGAACTATATTTCCCAAAATCTCTTGATTCCAAATGAGGAATGGGGTTAAGGATTCCAACTGAGACTATCAGGCTTCAGCTGGCAGGTAGGCAGCAGCTTCCTACAGTTTCCTGGTTTCTGGGAAGATCCCCACCTACTGCTTTCTCTTCTTCTGGCCTTTCTTACAATTTTGGAAGCACCTAACTCCTTAGAAAACAAAATTTCTCCTTGAAAATCCTGGAAATACCTAGAATAATTTCTTTTTTCTTTTTTTGTTTTTTTTGTTAAACCCTTATTAATATAAATGAGAAGTTATAAAAAGAAACTGTCCTATATTTTAGAACATCTAGCTCCATTTCTCAATTAAAATAACTATAAACCATGCTGACATATTTAAACTTCTGGAATATTTGCTAATGTCTGATAATTTGGAATTAAAAAAAGATATTTTCTTTCATAAGTCTTGAGGTTATATGTATGTAAAATAGTGAAGAATAATATGGAGACTTCAGCGCTAGAGTACATGAATGACAACAGGTTAAAGATTCACCTTATGAATATTGCAGTACACAGGCCCAAGTTTGTGCTAGAAGGAAGGAAAGGCTGAGTCCTGGCAATGGGTGGAGAACGAGAGATATGGGAGTGGCATCTTGCTTTTTTTCTCCTTTCTTTAATATTCTTTGATAGCCTCTAAATAACTGAGGGTTTTTGTTCGTTTGTGTCTAATGTATTTAATACTACAAAGAATTACTCTCTTGCCCATATACTGCGGTAGCTCTATATCCAAGTTAGTTATCTTCCTCATAGCATAACATTTTAACAGCTTTATTGAGATGTAATTCACATAAAATTCATCCTTTTAAAGTACACAATTCAGAAGTTGATAGTATATGGAGTGGTGTAGGAATCCAATGTGTTTCTTTTACATACAGTTATCCAGTTGTCCCAGTACCATTTGTTACCACTGAGTTGTACTGGTGCCCCTGTCAAAAATGAACTGACCGTAAAAGTAAGAGTTTATTTCTGGGTTCTCAAATCTATTACATTAGTCTATACTCATATATCTGTCTTTATGCCAGTGCTACACTGTCTTGATTACTGTAGCTTTGTGTTAAGTTCGAAATCAATAAGTATGAGTCCTCCAACTGTTTTTTTCAAGGCTGTTTTAGTTATTTATTCTGGGTTCTTAACATTTCCATAGAAATTTTAGAATCAGCTTGTCAATTTCTGAAAAAAAAAAATGTCAACTAGTACTTGTTAAGGAGTGGACAGAATCTATATAGTCAGTTCAGGAAGTACTGCCATCTTAATAATATTAAGTCTCCCAATCTATGAATATGAAATGTCTTTCCAATATTTAAGTCTTCTTTAAGTTCTTTCAAAGTTCTTCCAAAGATCTCTCTGTAGTTTTGGAGTTTTCCTCAGTACTTTATTCTTTTTTATGCTATTATATTAATAAATGGAATTGTTTTCTTAATTTCATTTTGATTATATTGTTAACATATAGAAATACAACTGACTTCTGTATATTAATAATGTGTCTTGCAATCTTGCTAAATTTGTTTATTAGGGCTAACAGCTTTTTAGTAGACTGTCCATGATTTTCTATATACAAACCATATAACCTGAAAATGGAGATAGTTTTTTTCTTTTACTTTTACTTGCCTAATTACCCTGTCTAGAACCTCCTCCAGTCCAATGTTGAAGTGGCAAGAGCAGACATTCTTGTCTTGTTTGTGATCTTAAGGGAAAGCATTCAGCATTTTGTCATTAAAAATAATGTTAGCTGTGGATTTTTTTATAACTACACTTTATCAAGTTGAAGAAGTTCCCCTTCCTAGTTTTATGAATGTTTTTATCATTAAAGAGTACTGGATTTTCTCAAATTATTTTTCTCCATCTATCAAGATGATTTTGTTTTTGTCCTTTATTCTATTAATAGAGTATAATTGATTGATTTCAGATGTTAAATCAATCTGGCATTCCTGAGATGAACCCCCCTGATCATGTTGTATAATTGTTTTATTGTATATTGCTGGGTTCAGTTTGCTAGTATTTTGTTGAGGATTTTTCTTTCTGCATTCATATGGGATATTTGTCTTTACTTTGTTGCATTTTGTTTTTCTTGTGTCTTGTCCAGTTTTGGCATCAGGTTAATACCAGCCTCAGAGAATGAGCTAGGAAGTGTACTAGTTTCCTCTGGATGCTATTTTAAAACTCACCAGAACATGGGTGGCTTAAAACAACAAAAACGGGAGTTCCCTGGTGGTGTAGTGGCTTAAGGCTTTGGTGCTGTCAACGCTGAGGCCTGGGTTCAATTCCCAGCCAGGGAAATACCCACATACGAAAAAAACAAAAACAAAACAAACAAACAAAAACTTGTTCCACACTTTTAGAGGCCAAAAGTGCAAAATACATATTACTGGGATGAAATTGTGTGTTGGCAGGGTTATGTTCACTGGGGAGACTCTAGAGAAAAACTCATTCCCTGCCTCTTCCAGCTGCTAGCAGTTGCCAGCATTCTTTGGCTCGTGGCTGTATCATCCCAATCTCAACCTCCCTGGTCACACTGCCTTCTCCTCTTCCTGTGTGTTTAAAATCTCCCTCTTCCTCTCTTTTATGAAATGTGATTGCATCTCTGGCAAACCCAGATAATCCAGAATAATATCTCCCTCTGTGTCAAAATTCTTAACTTTATCAAATGTTATTTTATAAAGACTTTGCCTTATAAGGTAACATTTACAAGTTCCAGGGGTTAGAACATGAGTATCTTCAAAGGGGGCTATTTTTCAACCTGCCACAGAAAGTGGTCTCTCTTCTTCTACATTTTGAAAGTATTTGTGAGACATGGTAGTTATTCTTTTTTAAACATTTGGTGGAACTCACCACCTGGGCCTAAACCTGTTCACATTTTCTATTTCTTCTTGAGTCAGTTCAGAAATTTGTGTCTTTTGCTGAATTTGTCCATTTTATCGGTTATCTAATTTGTTGGGACGTAGTCATTTATGTTTTCCATTTCCTTAAGGTAAATAGTGACTTCTCTTTCATTTTTGGTTTTTAGTCATTGAGTCTGACTTCTTTGTTTCTTCATCAATGTAGTTAAAGGTTAGCCAACTTTCTTTATATTTTGTAAAACTTATTTGATTGATTTCCTTATTATTTTTCTATTCTCTATCTCATATACGTATACTCTAATCTTTATTATTTCTTTGCCAGTGTTCTTTGCTTCTTTGTGTGGATTTGAGTTACTTTCCAGGGTCCTTTCATTTCAGCTGCAGGGGTTCTCTTTAGTATTTTTTGTAGGGCAGGTCTGTTAGCAAGAATTCTCTCAGTTTTATTCTGGTAATTTCTTAATTTCTCCTTCATTTTTCAAAGAATATTTTGCCAAATATAATATGCTTGGCTAACAATCTCTTTCACTACTTCGAATATGTCATCCCACTACTTCTTGGCCTCCATGGTTTCTTCTAAGAAATCAGCTGTTGATCATATGGAACATCCTTTGATATGATGAATTATTTCTCTCACTGGGTTCAATGGTCTGTCTTCGTGTTTCACTTTCAACACATTGTTTAGAATGTGTATAGATGTGGATCTCTTTGATTTGACTCTACTTGGATCTTGTTGAGCTTCTTGAATGTATAAATTAAGGATTTTCATCCAATTTGAGAAGTCTGGGGACATAATCTCCTCAAATACACTTTCAGCCTCCCCTTTTTTTTTTCTCCTGGCCTTCTGGTACTTCAATTATATCTCTGAGGCTCAATTCATTCTTTTTTCTGTTTGTCAGATCTTAATTGACCTACCTTCAAATTCTCTGATTCTTTCTTTTGTCAGTTCAAATCTGCTATTAAATTCCACAAGTAAATTTTTATTTCAGTTGTACTTTTCAACTCCAGGTATGCTATTTGATCCTTTCTTACAAATTTTTATTTATATTCTTTATTTGACTCAACATTGCTCCTTACTTTCCTTTAGGCCTGTGAACATATTTGTAACAGCTGATTTAAAGTATGTCTAATAAGGAGTTACCTAGGCTTTGGCTAGGCTTTGGCGCTGTCAATGCTGCAGCCTGGGTTCGATTCCCAGCCAGGGAACTACCCACATAGAAAAATAAATAAATAAATAAAAATAAAGTATGTCTAATAATTTATAATGTCCTAGTAATATCTGGGCCTCCTGAGGATCAGTTTTTATTGACTTCTTTCTCCCCACCTCCATCCCGGGCATGGGCCATACTTTCCTTTCATTTGCAGGTCTTGAACTCTGGACATTTAGTCATGAACTAAATATTTTCAATAATATAGCATCTGTGGAAATCAGCTCTTCTAAGTTTTGATGTTGTTGCTATTTGTATAATGGCTTTCCTGAACTAATTCTATAAAATCTGTATTCTTTATTACATGTGGCCACTGATGTCTCTGCTCAGTTAGCTTTGAATCAGCTAATAATTAGGTAGAGCTTTTCTTTAATGTCTAAAAACTAGAAGTCTCCCAGCATTTACTAAAGGGGTCTATGTGAGTCATGCCTTCAATGACTGGCAAGTAGTCTTCACTTTCTGCTTGAACAGAACCTTCAGGTCAGCCAGAAGCAAGAGATCAGAGCCTTCTCAAGTTATTCCCAGACATGAACACAACTTTGCACATGGTCATGGCCTTCTAGATTCCCAGGAATATATCAGAGCTTTTCAAAGCCCTCATAAACATCTCATTTCCCAGCTTTTCCTTTTAAATTTTGGCCAGCTTCTTGTGTGGCCAAAATATTATTATCACCTCAGGCAGCTGTAAGGCTAAATAACTGCCACTGAGTATTTTCAACAAATGCCTCAGGGGAAAAACCTGTTAGTACTGAGCCAGTCAGGTCAAATAAACACAAGCCCTGATAATGGAGTTTCCAGGAAATTGACAGACAACTAAATAATAACTGTCCAAGAACTAGAGTCTTTTAAGGATCTTCAAACCCATTCTGCCCCTTCCTTACTACAAGGCTCTTGGTTTTCTTGAGTACCATGATTTTAAGGCTGGTGAGAGGGGAATGAGATAAGGCAAATTAAACCACCTCAAAGCTCACTGTTTTTACCAAGATTTAAATACTATTCTTGACTATATGGTCCCCAAATTATTGCAAGACTTTGATTAAATTTCCAGAATTTGGGAAATGTTAATTTTGACAATTTTTGTCAATGTTCTCATTGCTTTTATATGAGGGCTGTCTGGGGGAAATAATCCAGCCATAAAGGCCTCAATTTTTCATATTACACTGCTGAATACTTACTTTTCAGACAGTCCTCATAGAGGAGTGGATTTCCAAGGGTTCTTACTCCACTCTTTCAGAAGTGCACTCTTAGATCACATTATATGGGGTCCGGCTGAAGTAATGCCGGACCCTGTACATGAATGTCTTGCATAAGATGGACAGTAATTTGAACATTTCGCCTAAAATGACACCTAAAGTATGCTTCAATGTGATACTGGTACGTTACAGAATTTCATGCTTATGATTTTGTAATGAACGAGTTGGTATAGATTACCAACTCATAAAAGAGGGGCATTCATTTATGCCAGATCCTGTATTTAAAAAGCATTTGCCTTTTCCTGACCTTAAGTTACATAGGCCCTCTCCTATATTCTTTGGTTTAGAAGGTACCAAGTTCTGTCACCTCATTGTGATCCCTGATATTTGGGGGATTTTTTTATTTTACTGTAGCAGATAAAGGAAAAGCAATTCAAACACACTTATTTTTTATCATTTTTATTTTTCAGCAGTGAAAAAGTAAATATAGAGAGAGGGGAAGGAAAAAAGAAAAAGTTAAATTCAAATAGACTTTCCTCTGCTATAGCTTTGAGACTTGCTTTTTTATGATAATTTGCCCAAAAGACAGACTTATTTCAATCACTGATTTTCTTCCATCAGCCCCAAAGTGGAATTGAATCAAACTTTGTATCTATAATTACATATATATAATATACATAAGTAATAAGCACACTTAGGGTTAAATTAGAAAACACATAATGATCTGATGAAATTGAGTGGCGGAATTACAGGCAGATCAATTAAATGACATGACAATTAGGTACTTTACATTTTGTATCAGTTAAAAAACAAACCACAGCAGTCAGCCTAACAGTGTGCTGTTGCCTACCACTATCTTATCGCATCCAAGTCAACACTGTTTAATGTAATACATACCTGTATAACCTTATTTTTGTAAGGCTGCATTATACACAATGTCCTCTCAAACTTGTGAAATGTAAAACCCTGTGTTTCTATGTGTGTCAGCACCACCAAGAGCTAGAAAGGAGAGCTTGTACTGACTTTCTATTATCCACTAATATTAAATACAGCATGGGATACAAACAAACAAAGACAGGCTGAGTTCATTCCATATCATCTTTCAACACAGAACAAAGAAACTGGTTTTTGTTATTCAGCTGATGAAAGATGGTATCAGTCATCACTAAGAAATATGAATGAAGCAAAATAATGCTATCTTAGCATTATGAATTTTTACCTAATATGAAGACATGAATACAGCTTCCAAGAGTAAACAAGTATCAATCCTATCGTTAAACCTAACTGCATATTAAAAATAAAAATATATTGGCTAAACAATGTACAATATTTCTAATGATTGCTTATTCTAATGATTTATGCAGCTTTAAAATGTCTATAGAAAACATCATAAAACCACCATTTCAATTCGTGGTTTGTTTACTTCATGTATGGCTTATTTGTCTTACTAGGTCTTCTGTTTACTCACAATCCTTTCCATTTGCAGCTGATTCTTTTTTTCAAATTTTACATCATATATGTACACTGAATACTATGAAGTGTATAATACTGTGCCAGATATTCCACAAAGCAAAATATAAGGTAGCGCTTCTCTCCTCAAGAAAACTAAAATTAAGTTTAGTTTAGAGGAAAGAAAAGTGGCTCTAGGGGAGAGCAGATTATTTATTCTACGTATTAACACTTACAACCAAAAACTTAGGGTGTTGACTCAGGACACTTGTGGTCAAAGAAAAAAAAGTTGGCATTTTTCTCTCCCCACTCTCTTTAAAGTGACCTTCTGTCTGAATCTCAATTACATTCATTAGAAGTTAACCATTCCTGTAACTAAAATACACAGACAACCCATAATGTCTGAGCAAAACCGTCACTCAAGCACTCTGAGTAAATACCTGAAAAGTCACTAAAGGACAAGTGGCCCCAGGCCCAAGGAGGACATTGCTGTAAGCCAAGCTTGTCCAACCTGTGGCCCACAGGCCACATGCAGGCCAGGATGGCTTTGAATGCACCCAACACAAACTCGGAAACTTTCTTAAAACATTATGAAAATTACGCACGAATCTTTTTTTTAGCTCATCAGCTATTGTTAGTGTCCGTGTATCTTATGTGTGGCCCAAGTCAGTTCTTCTTCTGATGTGGCCCAGGGAAGCCAAAAGGTTGGACACCCCTGCTGTAAGCAATGGCTCAAAAACATAGAGGGTTCGTTTGTAAAATGCTTGTTGGAAGAATGGAATCTCGCTTACACGTGAACTGTTTGTCCTGTTATGTAAGAGGAGGAAATATTTACACATAGAGCGGTAAAATCTTTAGGACAAGTTGTTATTTAAATAAAGTTCATTCACATAAGAAATACAAAACCTTCCTTTTACTTACTGACATACTAGGTGAAACTATAACAACATAAGAAAGCTGGAAAAAAAAGAAGATGGAAAAGAAATGAAAGGTGTCAACAAGAAAGATTTACAGTTGAGAGGAGTTTATGTAGAGGATTTTATGAGGATAGAAAGGCAGAGAGAATAAGGGCACTGCAAAGCACTTCACTTCATCCTGATTGCAGTCTCCTTTTTCTCCTCTTCTGCGGTGCTCAGAAGTAGGAAATGGAAGCCAGATTTTCTAATCTACTCACATGCCTGGTTAAAAGCCCCAGTGATTTGGAGCTACCCATCCAATTTTTAGGAGAAATACAAATTACTGATTCTGGCTCAACAGCTCTGGGTCAGGGCCCCTAGGTGATGTCAGTGCTGCTAACCTGCAGACCAATATTTGGAAGGGGTTGCTATCAGTAGGGGAGACTTTAATTATCAGCCTAGTTAACGTTGAGAATTTCACCAGTTTCTAATATCAAAGTAGGAACAGCATTACACTATAACATCATGAATTTGGTCTCAAATTTTAAAAAGATGATAAAATAAATCATGTAATCATGTGCCATTGGACACTCATTGATTTATCCATTTCACAAATAATTACTGAGTACCTATTTACTCTGTGTTATGCACAGTTCTACACTCTGAGGATGAACTCATAAACAAAGCAAAGTCCCCGTCCTCAGGGTGATGCTTACATTTTAGTGGAGGGAACAGTTTAAAAGCAAATAAATACACACCACAAGACCACATGATAAAAAAAAAAAAAAAAAAAAAAAAAAAAAAAAAAAAAAAAAAAAAAAAAAAAAAAAGCCAGGCAAAGAAATGGTGATAAAAGGGTGAGTGGCGTTACTTTGCCAGGAAAGACTGCCTAGGAGTCTAACCCAATCCCTTTTTGGAAAGTACGAAAGTCAGTCAATGTAAACCTTTCCCCTTACAACGAGAGTAAAAAATCTCCCAAACTCTCTAGATGTGTAAAACCAAGTCTTAAGTATTTAGCCATGCCTGATAGAGCCTGCCAATTTTTACAAATTCTGTACTCCTTCCTACCCCAAAGCCAGGCTGAAAGCCAAGAAGAAAGGTCAAAGGAATGACTACACCCATTAAGTGTCACCTGCCATTGTCCCAACATACCCCTGACTCAATGTGACACCCACTTTTAATTTCTCCAGCTGGCTCAAGAAACTAAGTGGTTTTACATAGATAAGAATTAGAGGCAGAAAAACAATTCAATACATCTTATAAGCCATCAGTCCTATTGCTTTGTCTCCTCTGTTTACAATATACCATTTATTTTTATACAAGAGAGCCCACAATACACTTTAATTCAGGCATTCCAGATATGAGAACTTAATATATAAAAACGTAACTCAACAACTTTTTTACCCCCAAAGATGCCCTGGGAAAAAGACTAGATTCTGAGAGCTGTACTATTTATATCTCTTTGTCAGAACTATTTGTAAACTGCAAAAACATTTGCCCTTACTTTTTCCTTGCTATCTCTTCACATGGATGGAAATCCACCACATGATAGACATGTATCTTCAACCAAGAACAAATAATCCCAGAGGGCAGGAAGCCTTTGGTTTTATTTGCATCTGTCTAATTTGACTTAGGCAGAATTGAGCCCTCTCCCACCACAACATTTTAATGTGTTTACACGTTACCACTCCCCAAAGACTCAGCTGATAAAATTCTGCCTTGGAACTAATTATATTTGAAGACAATCCGACTCTCCATGGATACACTCTTGAGATAGAAATTTCAAATCCCAATGTATAAATGAGTTCAGAGCTCCTCCTTGTGGATTCTATCTGTGAATCTTGCTTATTCTTAGACATTGATCAATTTACTAGATGAAAAATAATTGATCTAAGAGGTACCTTTGTAAAGAGACCCACAGATTTGGGAGAATATGTGTATAAAAAGGAAATACCTGTTTAAAGTATAAATTAAACCGTTAAATCCATGTTCATGGATGAAGTGTTTAATTTTGGATTAAACCCTGTTGCTCATACGCCGTCTTGAGGTAGGTATATTCAGTGAATTACCTTTTCACATGTGCTACCTAGTGAACACTGTGGGGTTCAGAGATGATGAGTATGTGACACATTCATGAGGAATGACATGATGTTATGCTATAGAGGATTCGTGACCTGGATCTGAAATGCTACAGCACATGACAGTCAAGTCTCAGGGACTGCAGTAAAGGCTGGCACCACGTGCATGTGACCACTACAGCCATACAGGCATTCACGCTCAGAAGAACCCCAATGCTTGGAGTTTAAGATACTGAAGTCTTTGTCTTACAATTCTTAGTAGTTTTATCTTTGAATTTTTATTTTGTGAAGTAAAGTCCTGTGAGAAAAAGCAGCATGTGCCAGGGGTGAAAGCCTCAGCTTGGACACAGCCCCACCTCCCAATGCCTCTCTGGGACGGGGTCCCAGCTGCCCAGATCCTGACTCCATGGTACTTCGGGCTCCACGCAACCTCCCACCCCCACTCCCACCCAGCTGCTGCTGCCACCATCCACCCCTGGAGTCTGGGTGTGGGCGTTGGGAGTGTTGGGGTGATGCGAACAAAAGCACACAAGTAATGGGTGTGGTGGTGGCCATCTGCTTCCTCGGCTGGCAACGCCACAGCACACTGAGCAGAGGACGTCTAGGTACTGAGTGCAGCCTCGTGCAGCCGTTGCAATCACCTGGGCATCACACGTACACGGTTGATTAAGGCGGCCATCCCAGGGGAATGGGAGACTGATTTCCCAGGAGGTTTATCGCTGACAGGAGAGGGTGTCTGGCAGCCAGTGGGGCCCTGCTCAAGTCCCAGGCACCTGTGAGGGTCTACACTCATTCAACAAGTATTCCTGTGCCCAAGGGACCGTGACATTAAGTAGCAAGAAAAAGACACTATGACAGGTCGAGAGAGACTGCCAACGAACTGGGAAAGTTGTATATTTTAGTACCTTCAGTGGCACTTTCTTCTTGCTTTTAAAAAAGGGCCCCACATTTTCATCTGGCCCTGGTTCCTGCAGATTATGTGACCATATGAATGCCTGTGTCCTCTCCAAATTCGCGTGTGGAAGCCCTGGCCTGCACTGTGGTGGTAATCAGAGATGGGGCCTTCGGGGAGGTGATGAGGTTTAAATTAGGCCCTCACCCTCATGATGGGATTACTGCCTTTATAAGAAGGACAGAGAGCCCATGGAGCACAGTGAGACCACTGTCTATGAGCCAGGCACCAAATCTGCTGGTACCTTGATTTTGGGCTTCCCAGCCTCCAGAACTGTGAAGAGCAAATGTCTGTTTTTTAGGCCACCTCATCTATGACAATTTGGTTTAGCAGTCTGGACAGACTAAGATACCAGCCCTGAATATAGACTTTAACCAAAATGTTTTCAAATTTTTTCCAAAATTCCATCTTTTCTTGTTAAATTTTCTAATTATTTGGCAAGGTGAAAAATATGAGACCCTTGTTTAAAAGCAAGAAAGATTACCAGTGAAGGTACTAAAATATACAATTTTCCCTGTTCTTCTGCAGTCTCTCCTGACCTGTCATAGTGTCCTTTTCTTGCTACTTAATGTCACAGTCCCCTGGACATGGGGATGCCTGTTAAATGAACGTAGACCCTCACAGGGACCTGGAACCTGTACCCACTAGGTGCCAGGCTCCTGTCAGCACTAAACCCCCGTGGGGTATAGAGAAGTTAATAAAGATTAGGAGTGAATGAAAGGAATGATTCATTATTGGCCAACCAGGGGATATAGTCTGTAACTCAACTAGGCAAGACGTAACTCTAGCTTCAAAAACCAGCTTTGCAGTTTTTGGCAAAATATTTCATGGGGTAGAACCAGTGCACATGAGAAAGACATCACTCATATATAGGTAGCTAAATTCTTTCTTGAAATATTTGCAACTATGAATCTTCACTTGCTGTAACAGAACTTCTAGCACTGAGGGGAGATACCCTAACTGGTTAAGATTAGTTAGCCTTCATTTTCTTTTTAATAGTTGAGAAAGATTTTATCAAAGATATGAATTGAAGTCTGGAATATGAGATCGTGTTTCCAGAAGATTATGGCAGGAAGATATTGGAGAAAGTTTGAACAATGGTTTATAGGTACAAGACTTCTGGGTGGGATGCAGAAAGAACATGTCGTGTATCTTCAGATATGAGGGAAATAACATTGACAACATGCTGGCTACAACTAAAGTATTGATAATAAAAAGGAAAACAGGGAGCCACAGAAGGATTTAAGGGATTAAAACGACAAACTCAGTGACAAGCAAGATGGCTGGCATTGCATTTGGTATTGAACAAAGAGAAAAGAGATTAAGTGAAAATGATGCATGGTATGATTCCAAGCTAATGTGGCAAGACTGAATTCTGGAAGCCACAAAGGAAAATCTGATTCATTGATCTATAGGCACACTATACACATCATGCAAGGTCAGAAATAACCAGGGACTGGAGAACTAATGTACAATATAGACTAACATGTGAAAAAAATCTATCTGATCAAGACCTAAGGACTAAGTAGATACAGTGGCATAAACATAATGTTAGCATTAACTCTGAGGTGCACCATTAGAGAAACAGTGGTGCTGCTGAGACATTGTGGAGACAAGTTTCTGAGGGAAATGAAGGAAAAACTTGAGGGAGCAGAAAGAGATCTGCCCCGTGAGCACGCCATCAGCTGAGCAGAGGACAGAGTGCAGGGTCCTAAGCAGCAGACCTGATGATCTTCCACAAGCAGATGAACTAAGGTTTACAGGGGGCCCCTACATTAAAACAACAAGCATAGGCTTGCCCTAATGCATTCCAGCCTGATTCCTCCAGGGACAAATCCTCCCAGATGAAGGGCACGGACCCCATACCCAGAAGCTCTAACTTTCCCACTAATGAACTGTGCAGAATGAGGAGCACTTGGCACCAGTAGTCTTTCTTTGAATACAGACACAATCACTCACATTTAACAAATAAATAAAATTTAAAAGCCTTTACAAGATCAAGAAAAAGTGCTGTAGCATTTTCTACTATTTCCCTTCTTTACTCTCTCAATTCCCAAGTTCTTAAAGTTTGCTTTAAATACATTGTTTGTACTAACCTAGTATTTTTAGCAAGAAATAGAAAGAACCAGGAGAACATACTGGGCTTATTTAGTGACATAAACCTTTGCCAAGATTCATAGTTAAATGGAAATGAGATGTGGGCAATATGTGAAAAACACAGGTTAAGGCACAGCTAATAGTTTACTATAATAAGAGTCTCTGCATATACGATATTTACTGATGAGTCTACCACATTCAAGTAATTTGATTATAGTTTGGTTTCTTCTCAGTTTCCTTTTATATTTTTAGGCCATTGTATTATATTTTACCACACAACCTTTTAATTCTATTCCTGGTAGAAATTTACTTAATGTTTAATTTCTTGAGGTTACCTGAGCCTGTGGCATTAATTAAACAGTTAACATCAGACTAGTTCCCCAACCTCTTAATGCTTCAGGGAGGTAAACACTAAGAAACAAGGTTCCTGCCTATTATTTGGGTCAATTGTCCATCCCGTTTGCTACTGGTATGCATTTTAAAAGCTTTATTTTCTGATAAATTTGAAAATTCTGAATATGCTCTTACCTTGAAATAGTTACCTTGTAAGCTCCTATAGCTAAAAAGAAGGATAATCATCAATTTTACATCCACCCTACACATCAGTGGGGGTCCAACCTTTTGACTTCCCTGGGGCACAAAGGAAGAAGAATTGTCTTGGGCCACACATGTAATACACTAACACTAACAACAGCTGATGAGGAAAAAAAAAGTCCCAAAAAAATCTCACAATGTTTTAAGAATTTGTGTTGGGCTGCATTCAAAGCTATCCTGGGCCACAGGTTGAACAAGCCTGCTCTAGGTCATTCAATGCTCTTAAATGGTACAGTCCAAAGGATGCTACAATTTTTTTAGGAAGAGAAGCAATGTGCAACTTTGTCAGAATGTTCTACCTCAAAGCACAACTTAGAGCAGGATTTCTGAACATTTTTGTATTACAGATGCTTTTGGTGGTCTGATGTCAAAACTTATGAACGCCTTGTCAGAATAATATTTCTAAAGGCATAAAGTAAAATGTACCAGATTTTAAAGGAAACCAAATATACTGAAATATAATAATAAAAATATTTCTAAACTATTATAGAATAACAAATTTATTTCTTTATTAACATATTAATAAGAACATCCAGCAAAGAATCTAATAACCACCATAACTTTAAAGTAGTGATGAATAAGAAAGATATTTCAAGATGTTGAAACAACTGTTATATGACATGAAAATATCTTTGTTTTCTGTTGATGTCAAAAGTGCAGATACTAAAATTACTTCCATGGTGTGTTGTCTACATTTGTAATTAAAGAAAACGTTAAATTTCAGTTAGATGTAATTTTCCACTCGAAGTTCCTGAATGCCTATTTTCTATCCTTGAACATGCAAGAAGCCCATGGATCAGGGTTAAGATCTCCTGAGCTAGAGGGATTTAAGAGCTTAAAGGGGAAATGTAATATTAGCTTACTCACTTTATTATATGCCATGTAGAGAACATTTTCAGTGTAGTAACTTTAGTGCTGACATATGTAATTGCTGCTTTTAATACGAATATGGAATTATCCTTTACCTTCAAGCCTTTGAATTCTCCATATGTAATTCATTACCTTGGTGATTTGGAGACTCCACTATAAGGATACCATAAAGTGAATTTTATGTGAAACAGGCTCATCTCAGATTACTTCCAAGGACACTTACTTATCAAAATGGCTTCTTTTCAAATGGCCACACACCTTCACAGTAGATCTAGAGTATGAACGCCATGAAAAATATTATAAGGAGGCTTCCATGAGGCTGCTCCACTAAATCAAATTGGCTTCTAATTGCACACAGTGCAATGTTTATAGACTTTCCCAGATTAATGGTTGATTTCCTGGTAAAATTTTGTAAACACCAAATAGTCAACAAATTACCATCTAAAAGCAGGAGGTTTTAAATGCATACCAAACGCAATTCCTTTCTCATAAGCACCAAAATATTTTTCTGAAAGGAGCTCAGTTTTCAAATACAGCATGTTGTAGTTCATAATTTTCTGTGCGTTACAAACTACTGCAAGACTGCTAATTGATTACCTGACTCATTTATTTTGCAAAGATCTTACCATAAATCTTAATAATGACAATTTACTTCCTCTCCCTCTCTAGATCAAGTTACATTATTAATCAAGCTGGCTTAGTTTGAGTTGAAAAACAAAGTATTTCAATGAGCAGTTGTTTCATGGGGAAGAAAAGTTCAGTATACTGTTTTAAGTATAATCACTTATGTAACACTACCATCTAGTGGATTCTCATCTATAAAACAGAAAGTTGATAAACTGATTCAGGAGAAGTGTAAGTTTGTTTTTTAAAAAAGTTTTGTTGTATGTATAATGGCTTTAGTAGACATCTTACATCCTCAACAAAAGTATCTGAGCAGACATCTTCCAGAAAAAGACTTGAAAGAACTAGAAAGTGCATTGCTTATCACACCATGAAGTTCTATTTTATAAGACCTAGGATAGCTAGTCTGAGAATTATAAGACAATTATGCCATTTATTAAGTCTTATTAAGTTCCTGTTGTCCAAACTATAGCATGAGACATTTCGAAAGAGCAATATCCTAACTGTGATGATTTCAAGATACTAGAATGATAGTCAAATATTGCAATAGATACATTCATGGAATGATCAGTTATGGAGCAACCAGTGTGACATGTATTGTCCTAGGGAGACAAATGCGAATAACATAAATTCTCTGACCTGAAGGAACTCAAAATATCACGGGAAAGCCAAGCAAACAAAAACTATAAACAAGAATGGCCAAAGAGGAATAAAAGGTAGCAATAACAGAGAATAATAGCACAGATTAACTTTCTAGCTAGAGGATCAAGTAGGCCTCATAAGAGTAACAGAAAACTTGACTCAAAATGGTTTTTAACAATAAGCTTTCACAGAACAAAAAGTCCCAAGGCACTGTGGCTCCAGGGTAAGTTAATTTAACAACTCAGTGATGTCATCAGAAGTAAAGGATGAAGGGAATGACTATGGAAGCTGTATGCCCTAGTGGGAAGAGCTATTTTTATCACTGACATTGTTCAGAATGGTGACAAATAAGAAGACTGATTTTTTTTCAGTTTTATTACTCTTTATAAGTTCTCTACAGACAATGCAGTCCCATATTGCCTTTACAGCCAAATATCCAATGATGAAGAAAATGGACAAACCCAATTTTTCTGTAAATTCAAGGAAGTGGAAGAATGGAAAGAAACTGCAGTCATCACTAATTAAGAGTCTATTTTACATGTCGTGATGGACAGAATTGCAAGGACTCCTTTCCATAGCATCAGAGAGAGAGCGGTGGTGGCCAGGCGTCACCCTTTGTCCTCCTGGGTTTCTGGCGTTACCTCTGAGATTATGTTGCTTGTCCATTGTCGTCAAGACTACATCTGATATGGACTGGGGGGAAATGCCCTCTTGGGCTCTGCACATCTTTAGCAGCCTAATTCACCATGTATCTATTCCTAATCCAATCATTGGTCAGGAACATGATGTATAATGACTGGTTTAACGAAACAAATGGCCATGTGGGACAATGTGTATAACATCCCACAAATAGTGACAATACATGGAGAGGGAATGAGGAATGGGTGATGGGGAGGCCAAAAAGGGAACTATAAATGTTAAGTTTGAATCACCCTTAATGGAGACACTTCAAAATTAGATCCCATTAGTGAATGATGATTGGTGAGGGTGTGGCTATGAACCCCTCCCCCAAACCACTCTTCTACCAATCATTACAAACAGGTTTTAAGAATCCATTTGAGACATTTCTAGAACTTCCCCAAACATAAAAACATCCATAGCCAGACTGTTTGATCAGTTAATGATTGACTGAGTAAAGGTAAGTACGTTGCCTTTAATCATGATTCTTTTCAAGTAGTTTTTTAATTTATTACTTAACATAGTTTCAGGTATTATTGTCAGTGACTTCTAAGTGTGTCAGTTATGGATCAGTGATTGAAAACAAGAACAGTTAAAAAAACTACAACCCACCTCCACGTACTTCTCAACATGTGCCCGTAGCCACGAGTACTCCCACACCGGGAGATAGTAAAAAGGTGCGCGCCTCAGATACTGCGCAGAAGAAAAGGAAATACTTTGAAGAGCATATTAAACATGAATTTTCATTTGTAGGGGATGACGACTCTCCTAAGACTTTGTGTGTTGCGCATGGGGAAATATTATCCAATGGTTGCATGAAACCCTCTCTACTTACGTGACATTTAGAAACTACACATCTTATGTACAAAAACAACAACAAAAAACATCATTTTTGGTGCTTAGAAATGCATCCAACTGTTACTTCATACATGATATCAAGGAAGAAAGACAATGAGAATCCAGTTGAGGCATAGCTAAATGTGGTAAAACCATACCACAGCTAAAAATTTAATTTCTCCTTGTATTAAGGATGCCATTTTTTGTATTTTGGGGGAAGAACATATCCGCAGAATCAGCACTGTTACTTTTTCAAACAATACAATGTCTGGATGAATTCAGGAAATGTCTGATGATGTAGTAGATAGAATTAGAAAAAGTAAATTCTTTTCCATCCAGGTCAATGAACATGTAGATGTTGCTGATTTATCTATTTTGCTTATCCTTGCAAGGTACTTGATAGGAAATGAAATTGAAGAAAACCTGTTGCTTTGTTACCCATTGACAGAGGGTACCACAGGGAAGACATTTTAATGCAATCAATGGTTATTTCATTGAAAAGGACATAAGTTGGTTGAATTGTTGTGCATGCACTGACAGAGACAAGCCTATATCAGGTTGTTTTATAGGCCTTGCAGTCAGATTCAAGAAGTAGCTCTCCATGTACTGCCACATTCATAGACTAAGTGTTGCATCCAAGCCTCTTCCTAGTGAACTAAAAGATGTTCTTGATGAGGCTATAAAAGTGGCAAATTTTATTAAGTCACAACCATGAAATTCCAGATTGTTTAAAGTGCTATATGAAGAAATGAACAGCATTCACAGCACATTCTTTTTGCAAACGGAGATAAGGTGGCTATCTCATGGCAAAGTATTTACACAGATGTTTGAAGTTAGACATGAAGTCCAGGTATTTTTTTGAAGACCATTGTTTCCCTCTTGCTCCAAAGTTTCAAGATAGTGACTGGCTTCGAAATCTTGCCTGTTTCTCAGATATTTCTCTAGAAATAAACAAACTCAACTTGGGACTTCAAAACAGCTCAAACACTATATTCAAAGTAACCCACAAAATTGAGTCAATGATTTAAGAACTGGACTTTTGGAAAGTGTGTATTGAAAGAGGTCAGCCTGAAGTTTTTGAAACTCTGCACACTTTCTTATCTGAGAATGACTTGCACCTATCCCAAAACGTGAAAGAGAATATTGTAAGCCACTTAAAAAGTCTTAAAGTATCTTTTTATAAGTACTTCCCTCAATGTGGAAAAGAAAACAACTGGATAACAGATCCCTTCAAGGAAGAATTCTTCAAGAAACTGGACTTCCAATGAAAGAAAAAGAGCAGGTAATGGAACTTTCAGCTGATTCTTCTTTAAATTCTGATTTTAAAAGAAAGCATCTTAATACCTTCTGGGTAGATGTTAGGGAGGAATACAAACAGCTCAGTGAGAAGGCTCTCAAATACCTCTGGCCATTTACTAATACTCAACTAGTGGAGAGTGTTTTCTTCTTATACCTTCACATAAAATAAGTACCGCAACAAGCTTAATACAAGTCAGATTTAAGACTGTATCATATGTCTTTTGAGCCTGATTTCAAGAAACTAAGTGCATGGAAGCTAGCTCAACGATCTCACTAACAATGTTTCAATTGGTTAGTGATCTGTATAACAATTATTACGGACTTTTCAGATAACACAAATAAATACTAATAATAATATATTAAAAGTCTGTTAAATACTTGATCATCATATAAATATTTAACTGTTATGAATATTGTAAAATTAAGTCTGCGGTTTGTACTTTTAGTGTAGTAATTTTTCTTTCCTAACTTATAACCACATTTCCATTATTTTACATTAAGATAGCCATTGAACAAAAGCGTATTTTAAAATAGCTGTTTCAAAACAAGGGGTACAATTTATAGAAATAGGTTTAAAAGGGGTATACTTTTGTTCAAAACAACCCTTCCCAACTTCCTCCTTTTTCTCTATAAAATAATGTTCTTCTCCCTTGCTTGTTGGACTTGCCTACAGTTTTCACTACAGTATACTTACATTGAAATTCAATTCGCTGCTACTCCCAAATAAACTCAGTTTGATGGTTAAAAAACTGGCTGTTTTATTTTTTTAGGACAACAGATGGCATTCCAGTAGATGAGCTTATGGTCTAGCTTTTCTTTTTCCTTTAAGATTGTGCAGTAATAGTTTCCATTCCATCTCCTAGCTTCCTCACCTCCAACTCACTCCTCAGCCTACAGCAAGCTTCCATCCTCTCCACTCATAATGACCGATTGTAACCTCCCCACCACCCAATGCATTCACTTAACATTCAATAAATGTTTGAATGGCCATAATACTTTTATGTTTTAGTGTTATTTATTTAACCTTGCTTTTAATACTATTACCCATGTTCTCACCCTCTAAAAATTCTCGCTTCCCAGAGTTCCTGAAATGGTTTGCTCTGTTTAGTGCTTTTCAGTCAGTCCCTGATGCTCAGTCGTCTTTCTTTCCCCACTCTGGTGTTCTGCCCCCTTTTGTCTTCTACCCAGAAGACTCCTCTACCACAAAGCCACTTCCTCCTTGACCATCACATTTATTCCCTTGTATGTTATCGCTATCATTATGTTGCTGACTTCAAAATCAATATCCTTCACTCAAGCTTCCTCAAAACCCAAATCCATATATCTACCTGTCCACTAAATGTCCACCTAGATGTCCCACAGACGTAGGGAGCCCAACACCTCCACATGTCATTTCTTTTACCTCCCTAACTGCTCTTCTCCCATACTCTCATCTTGTTGAAACAACGCCATCCTCACTTACTAAAGTGGGAGGAGTCCTTCACAGTTGTTACAATAACTCCTTCCCCACCAACCCCCACATCAGACATTAAAATCATGCATGAAAAACTCTCAATTTACTACTTAAATGGCATTTATTATTTTAAGGAATATGGGCAGAATGCCATCTCATATACTTCTGGTTAGCATTCTGTTAGTTGGAATGGTATTTCAGAACCTTGGTTTTAAAAGCTAATGAAACACATTATGTACTATGAAATTGAATATGTAAATCAAATAAAAATACATATGCTTTACAAATTTTATATCTTTTAAATGAGAAAAAGAATCATGGGCCAATCAGATGCTTTTCTTCAGACAGAGTTTGATTCTCTCCCATTTCTCCCATCTGATATAATGATCAGCATTCTTTCTAATCAACACCACTGGCAGAAATCTAATAAGGAAGCAGGGGAGAGGCATATTTAGTATTTATTCATTAAAATCTAATAAGAACAAAGGCTATACATAGACCAGTCTCTAAATATGGAAGTACAATTAGCTAAACAAAATTAGAACAGTATTACAAACTCCCCTTGTATCTTTCAAAGACCATGACAGAACTGAAAACTAAACTTGGTAAATCCCTTTTCTTTTCTTTTCTTCTCCTTCTTCTTCCAATTTTTTCATTCCTTCCCCTCAAATTCTCTCCACCCAACTAGCCAGGTACGCTTCCCTCCACACCTCCATTCTCATACTTTCACCCAGCTCTCAGCCTCTCTTACCTCTTTTCCCTTTTCCTCCAGTGTTTCTGGTCTTTATACTTCTCTACCAGTTTTCCCAATTTGAGGTAATTTTAAATGCCTGGAGTCAAGCTGACAAAGACAAAACTCTCCTTAGAGACTACAGGGAAGAGAGCATCTGTGTGAGCAAAGACAAGGCTGCCTCCGGCTAGTAAAAGACTGGAAGAAGACTGAGAACACTCACTCTCTATTAATAAATCTTGTTCCCACCACACTTATTTTTCAGTATGGGCTGACGTCCATCCATCTGCCCAACGACTTCAGTAGTGCATTACTTAGAAGTCTGGACGGACGCAAAGGAACTCGGGTCAGAGTTCCGTGTCTCTTCCATAAAAACAGACTGCCTCTATCATGTCTCTTCTACAATGAGTGTAGAGCTGTGATACTTTGAGGAAGTCCCTCCAACATTTCCATCAACAGTCAAAACGAAGGATAAACTGGTGGTATGAGGAACCTGGCACCTATTCCCCAGCAAAACAAACAGAACTGGTGAAAATTCTAAAAAAATATAATCATTTAAAGTCTCTTAAAATTGCCCTAAGGGTATATACCAAAGGAATATTTATTCAAATAATCTTGGCAATCGCTTCTCGGCCTTTTGGCTAAGATCTAGTGTATAATCTTGGCAAGACCAGTGAGAGTCTGTGGCACTTCCGACAGGACCTGCCCTCTCCTTCCTCCCCAGCTCAGCATGGGGAAAGTTACACTCTGGACGGGTGTGGCCAAGAATACAGGGCTCCCTGTCCCCCCGGTCAGGGGTCACGGTGTCTATGGTATCCGGGGGAATGCTGCCAGCATGGCTTGTTCCCTGTGGCAGAGGCTCCAGAGGAGTGCAGCTGACAGGCGGAGGGCTCCCTTCTTCCACCCAGCCCCCACTCACAGGGCGAAGGCTCTACCCCAAGCACAGCAGGCTGAGAACACTGGGGTCTAATACCCCTACCCACCCACAGGGTGGCAGTTCTTTGTCAGGAGAGGCAAACTAAGGAGACCAGGTCACTGCCCATCGCAGCACAGTTTATAAAGCAGAGATTTCACTCCGAGAAAAGGTGGCAACATCCTTGCTCCCAGCTTTGCAGCAGTGACTCAGAGATTTTGCCCCAAGGAGAAACCACAGAGAGACTGAAGCGTCTACAAGCCTTTTCTGGGGGGTTCTTAATTCCCCCGGGGAAGAATCCCTCCATTTCCTTTCTGGGGACAATGCTCCTGGTTCCAGCATCCTGAGGTCAAGGGGCGCAGGGGGAGGGCGACAGTGATTCAGAATGCAGGCTTCTCGTGGTCTCCACTCTGTCTTGCTGAATGTCTCCAGAGACTAAACTATTCTGTGGGGGCGGGGCCGGGGGATGAAAGCAGCCTTGGCACTTTGCTCTGTGCACGTATTTCCCCCCATGCCCCCTCTGCAGCTTTCCCCCACGTCCCCACCTTTATAATACCTGGTCTCCCCATATTCTGAGACATCCACAGTCCATGTGTGAGAATCCTCCTCATTCTCGACAGGGGTGACCCTCCTTCTGGGGGCCTAGGCTGCAGGCTCCTTGCCAAGCTGTCAGCTATCACACATGGAATTGCTTTCCTGACTTTTTGCACCACTGCCTGGCAGGTGGAATGGACTGGCCACCCAAAGGCCAATCGCCTCCTGCTTCTCTCCTGTATCCCCTACTAGAGAGGCTGGACAGCCAGAACGCTTGCCCTCTCACACGGCCCGCTGCCGCCAGGCCTGGCCGAGAGAACTTGCTCAGAGAAGCGGGCGAAGCCTAACGCCACGCTCCTCCTTTCTTTCCGGAGCTGCAGGGCTCATCTGGGGATTGGGGGGACAGATGCCTCACGCTGGTGTGTAACAGGACGTTAGAAATCACGGTGAAAACAAACATTTCAAAATTACTTAGAAGCCACCGAATTCACTCAAAATCCCAGAAATGAACACCAGTCATAGAACAATGCCAAAGCCTTCACTCATGGAAATTTTCAGGTTTCCTAGAGCACCTCAGTGAAACACCCCAGGATGTGCTTGGGGGATTTTTACTGCATCGCCCCCTTGTCTCTCTGTCTTCATCCTCCTCTCTCCTCAGCTCTGAATCAATAATTTCTATGAAAAATAAGAAACATATGGACACAAGCTCCCAATGTGTCCTTTCTTCCTCAGGATCTTCCTCTAGACACAGGGCAGGTATACCAGTGTGACCCCAGGACACGGGCTCCCTGGGGACAGTCCCTATTTTCACCCCTACACATGCTTCTGAATCAGGACTCCCTCCAAAAATAGATCAACCCTCCCCCCTCCAGCACATTAGTGGTAAATTGATATTTATTCATGATTTCTTGAAGAAGGCTGGAAGGTGGGTTTACATTGAACACCAGCAGTTAAAACAAACAAGCAAACCAACGTCATTAACATCAAGTCACCTTTCAAGATCTCTCATTTAACCCAGGGGTCACCAACCACCTCTTTTGCCCCTCTGCCCTCCCCTTCCCATCTCAGGTACTCCCTCCGGCCTCCCTGCCACCCCAGCCTTTCTATGTGATGCAGAGTAATTTATCTCCTGTCTGCTTCTCAGCAGCCAGCCTCTTAAAACAAAGGTCCATTTTCAGGAAGCGTCCCTCCCAGACAGAGTTTCTGAGAGGGCTGTAAATAAGAACGTTTTCCTGTCACCCCCACAGCCATCGATTTTGTTGTTCTTGCGGAATTTATTTCACCCACACGCCCCCCACGTGCGGCCAGGTTCCTCCTCTCTCTCGTACTTCTCCAAGTCCTCAGCTCGGCTTTCTTCTCCAGTTACTGCTTTTCATTTCTATCTCCTTCATCACGAGCCTCTCCTTTTCTCTCTGCAGAAGAAGGTGGGTGAGGGTGTGATGGCGTGGGAGCGGGCAGGGAAGAGGGGGTGATGGTGCTGGAGGAGGGTCACGCTGGGCGGTCGGTAGGGCACTGCCTTGGGCAGGCTCCCAAGAGGCAGAGTCTGAGACTGGGCTTTAGGTGCCTGTGACTCGCTGAAGGAATACACTCAGAAAAAGCATGCAGGGGAGTGAAGCAGGAAAACAAAGGCAAAGCACAAACAAGGCTGTGGTCTTGGGCAAAGAATGACTTGGGCCTGATTCACAGGGAGCGCTCTGGAGCAGAAAGTGCACCCAAGAACCATCTGCTTTGAGGCCAGGGCCAGACTTTTGTATAAGCAATCAGTCATTGGCTGTCTGCTGTCCCCACAGTGAGGGAATATAGAGTAAAGTCCCAGGACAATATGCTGGAGAAAGAGGGCAGCCGTGAGCCCTAAGCAGCCAACCCTCACAAGGCAGTGGGTGCAGTAAAGGGGTCCCCGCCGGGCTCAACATAATATGCTACAGGGACTGACATCGAATAAGGTATAGCTGCCTCTTTCAATAATTATGTGTCAGACACTGCTCAAAAATGTTCTTCCACGTTTTCATTTAACCCTCACAACAGAATGGAGAGAGATAACCCCTCCCGCCTTTTGCTAATGAAGGAACAAAAGCTAAGAAACAGTAAGTTCTAGATGGAGTTATAGACAGTGAGAGACACAACCTGGATTAGAATCCAAGCTGATTTACTCTAATGTCCAAGCCGTGAACCATTGTTTGGTCCTTAAAATAAACGTATGAGATAAGTATTATAGCCCCAATTTACAAATACATTTGATTCGGTTCCATTAATGTACACATGCTCATGTACCTTACACACAGCAGGAATTGATGACTAGCACAGAAATAAATCAGTAAAACAGTGTGATAGAAAAGGTACCAAACACCATGACCCATCAGGGAAATATAAAACCAAACCATATCAGAGGTAGCACTTCACACACCTACTAACAGAGTTAAAATTTAAAAAGCAGAGAGGATGGCAACTGTTGGTGAGGATGTGGAGAAACTGGAATCTTCCTACTCTACTAGAGGGATTGCAAAACGGTGCCTCCCCTTCGGAAGAAAGATCGGCAGTTCTCTCAAATGTTAAACACAAAGTTATATACGACCCAGAAATTCTACTCCTAGTTACATACTCAAGATCAAGGAAAACACATGTCCACCCAAAAACGTGTTCACAAACGCGCTTAACACCATTATTCATAAGAGCCAAAAAGTGGAAACAACTCAAATGTCCATCAATTGATGCATGGACAAACAAAATGTGGTAAATAAAGTACTGACACATGCTACAACATGGATGACCCTTGAAAACATGATGCTAAGTGAAAGAAGACAGTCACACAAGATGTGATTCCAGTTACATGAGATGTCCAGAACAGACATATCCATAGAAATGGAAATAGATTAATGGTTGCCTGGAGACGGTACGGTGGGGCACAGAGTTTCTTTTTGAAGGTGAAAAAAGCTTCTAAAATTGGACACTGGCGATAGTTACACAACTCTGAATATACTAAAAAAACTACCGAATTGCATACTTTATACGTGTCGCCTTTATGAAAATTATACCTCAATAAATGTATTATTAAAAAAAAGCCATTCTTAAACTAGTGGCTTTTGTCTTCAGGCTTGTCCTTTCATGATCACAGGGTGGCTGCCACAGTTCCACAAGTCACTTCCTTACCAACATTCATAAACTAGAAGACAGAGGAATCCTTTTGGCTCCCCTCTTAAGAGCGAGCTGCTTCCCAGAAGCTTCCAACATGCATTCCCTCATGTGCTCGTAATCAAACTGCACCACTCCATTATTCCTAAAACAGTCACAGGTAAGGGAAATAGAATTATTACTATCAGGTTAAACCAGACAAGATTCAACTCCCGCCTCCAGAAAGAGGACCAGCCAGCCACCCATGATGCTAAGAAAATTAAAAGTAATAAATTTAAAATAAATTTTTTAATTAAAAAAAATCTAAGTGTTGTTCAGTAGAAAGAAGGGGGAATATGTGAAAGCAAGCAACATCTGTCACAGTGTAAAGCAAGGAAGCAGGCCTGAATGAGGTAATCCTTGAGCCGAATTCTAACATGACAGACTGGGTGGACCTCGGACAGACTGACGGCAAGAGCAAGCAGGGAAGAGTGGGTGGGCATTCTAGGAAAAGGAGACAGAATGAGCAAACCTGTAGAGACCAGGTAGAGAATGAAAACTACGAGTTTTTCACTGAAATATAAACTGATGAAAGATGAGGTCACAAGCCACCAAGTAAGCAAGTAAACTGGGCTTGTTTGCCTACAAGCAAGTCTATGAAACTAGAAGAAACAGGTCAGGCCTGCTCTGGATTTGTCTGTCAGAGAGGTTCAATAAATTTCCCTAAGTAATCAAAATGAAAGCCAAAAAAAAAAAAAAGCTCCCAAGGTTTGATAGTAGCTTTAAACTGAAGCTCTTGTTTCCAAAGCATCTCTCTCCCCTCCTCTCTCTCCGCCTCCCTCCCTCCCTCTCCCCTGCTCCCCCTCTCTTCCTCCCTCCCTCTCCCCTGCTCCCCCTCTCTTCCTCCCTCCCTATCTCCCATACATCTCTTTTAGGCAGACCTTTGATAGCCTGTGTTTCCTGAACTACCCACTTCGTGAAGTGGTTTGGGATGGAGTACAGGCTCTAGCCGTGAGGTACTACACTGCGTGTGAGCCCCTCCCCCAAGCATTCCTGATGTAAGGTTTCCTGTCGTGGCTGTATGTTCTTTCACTCTGAGTGTTTCTGACTGAGGAAGTGAAGATGGCTTAGAGAAATCCAGAAGGGAGAGAAGAAGAGACCTGTCAGTGAAACTGAAGCCCATTCTTAATGGGTACCCTGTAGACTCATGGTGCTCCTATATAAAATGTTACCTGTCAAAAATTCAAGAATTGAGGGGTGGTCTCTAACTCCCTTCCCCCTACACTTATGTAACCTAATAATGTGAGCTGTGACTGGGATCCCACTCTTGAACTCGGCAGGCATCTCTAACCAATCGTAGCACTGTTTCCTATTGAGTCTAGAGGTGGTCTCATCATCTTTTAGGCTCAAAGCTCCATAATGCCAAAAGCTATTTGTCAGACTTGGTATAAAAGAAAAAAATAATTTCCTATCCCGCACTAGTCAAAACTAGGCTGCCCCATCTGCAAGGTAGAGGGATAAAGAGGGCAGGAATCAGCCATGCTGTTCTATAAGCCTCCCTACTAAGCAGAAACAAAGAGTAATAGAGCAGTACCAAGATGGAAGAACTCTCTTCTGGTCAGGGTGATCAGGAATCACACTTTGACAATAGTCAGGATGGCTAATCTTTATTCTACATCAAAAATGCCATTTATACCAATGGTATTAACATGCTGAAACTAATTAAAATCATATCCCTGGTCATTCCAGGTAACATTGCAATTGACTCTGAAAAACAGGAAAGACAGATACAAAAAATGATTTCCAAGTTCCCCACAAAAGAAGTAAAAACTTATAATCGCTGAAATTTCTAATTTAATAAAGAGAAAAAGCAATTGAAAACATGTTTACAGTCCATACCTGTCAAAGACAATTAACTCCTGTGCACTCGAAAACTCTCCTTTCAGTGGGGCATTAGGTGCAATAAACCCCAGTGCATTTTGTCTGAACCATGAAATGAAATAATCATCTGTTTATCGATTATTTATTTCACACAGAGGGCTCACACCAATCAGGCTCTGATTTTACAGAGCTGTGAAGGAAGATAAAACCCATAAAGCATAGCATACTCTTTTATAACTTAAAGCTAAGTCTCTCAGGAAGATGAACCGAATAATTACAAACAATCTTATTTCATTATTTTTTTTCAGACTGATTCTTTTCACAATACAGTAATTCCCCCAGTAACTGGAGGTCAGATTCCCGCAATCCTTTAGGTATCTGAGCATGAACGTTGTAACCAGAATTTCCTTATTAAGCAGAAAATGTACTTGGCACTGTTTTCTTAACGCCTGCTGGGTGGAGGCAGCCCTGAGCTGACAAGAGAAAAAATTGTCAGCCCACTCCCATATCACTGATGCAGGCAGAAAGGATGGAACTCTGATCATAATTCAGGGTGGGGGATGCTTCTTCCCAAAGAGACAAACTGCCTTTCTTCTGGAATCAGCACTCACCTTGAGAGATTCTTTTGCTGAATCTTTGCTCTTTTATCCTCTGAATTCTATCAGTTCCATTTGACAGAGCTTTCTTTAGTAACACTATAATCCAGGCACTGGAGAGATAATAAGGCCCCTCGGAGACCTTGTTGTCCAGAAGGGAAACAGGCAAGCAAACAGATGATTCTCATATAGTCTCTTATGAGTAAAAGAGAAGCAGGCATAGCTGAGGTGATGTGGCTGAGGTCAGCCCTGCTGGCGACAGATGGGTTGTGGAGATAATATAGAAGGGTTCTCAGAAGGTTCTTCAACATTACTGAAACAATGTATTATGACTTATTAAATACTAACGTTTTATATCTGTTAATGATGTTTTTAAAAAATCTAAACTACATAATTAAAAAATAATGACTGCTCTCTTATAAAATCATATAGGAAAGTATTACCTACAAGAAACCACACACCTTGACCCTACTGTCATCATAGACACAACTCTGATTCCTTCTCCTTATATCCCTTTGCAGAATTCCTACCCTGCAGGGGATGGAGATCAGAAAATGCAATTAGAATGACTGGAAGAAAGAATAAAAGTGTCAAGTGTAAAGAAGAGAAGAATCAGATTATACTCCCCCTTTCCTGACTTCAGATTTCCCATCTGCAACTTCTTAAGCTGGAGAAAGAAAGATCTAACTTTAAATCAAGATGAAACATTTAACGATGACATGAGACTGGAAAGCATCTTGGTTATCTGAAAATGAGAAAAGTTATTGGAATGGCCTTAAGTTTAATTCAAGGGCTACCCCCACAGAAGAATAAAGGAGACTAGTAGACACAAATAAAATTGCTTCATAATTTAACTCCACAGCCGTGCTTGTTAAACATAAAAGAGAGCTGAAGTCCAAGAAAAAAAGGACGGGGGTGGGGGGGTGGGAAAGAGACTAAAGAAAGGAAGGAAGGACAAAAAGGAAGAAGGGAAGAAGGAAAGAGAGAAAGAAAAAGAAAAAAAAATTGAAAAAATGAAGCATTGAACACCATGGTAAAGGAAAACTTCCAAAAAGCAGAATAAACAGGAAAGTCAAATGGGAGGAGAAAAGGTAAGAAAATTAGAGAATCAATCTAAGAACTCTAACATCCAACTAATAGGCTTTCAAAATTAAAAATAAGTAAGAGCTATATGATTTAGTGATTCTTCTTCTGGTTATATACCCCAAAAGAACTGAAAGCAGAAACTTGAGATTATTCGCAATAGCCAAAGGTGACAGCAACCCAAGTGTCCATCGACAGGTGAAAGGATAAACAAAATGTGGTATATACATACAATGGAGCATTATTAAGCCTGAAAAGGAAGGAAATTCTGACACATGCCACAACATAAAAATGAACCCTGAAAACATGCGAAGTGAAATAAGTCAACCACAAAAGGACGATATTGTATGATTCCACTTATATGAGAGCAATGATTAATTTTATATGTCAACTTGGCTAGGCCCCAGTACCCAGTTATTTGGTCAAATATCAGTCTAAATATTGTTGTGAAGGTATTTTTTAGATGAGATTAACATTTAAATCAGTAGATTTTGAGCAAAGGAGATTATTCTCCATAATGTGGGTGGGCCTCATCCAATCAGTGGAAAGCCCGGACTGTACCCTTAAAAATTACTATGATGGTAAATTTTATGTTATATGCATTTTACCACAATTTTTTAAAAAATGAGAGGACATGGTTACTGATTAAAAAACACGAATCCAGAGATTGGAAAAGACTATCAAGAGTTAGAACAGAAAATGAGAAAGGCCCACAATCAAGGCACACCACTGTGAAACTCCAGAACATTAAGGTTAAAGATTATAAAAACTTTCAGAAAGGACAAGACATATAAAAGGTCATTTATAAAAGCAAACTAGAATAACTAAATTAGACTTTTCAAAAACAACAATAGAATCTAGAAGTAATATTTTTCAAATTCTGAGGAAAAATTACCTTCAATCTGAATTTCTATAGTTAGCCAAATTATTAATCAAGCATGAGAGTAGGTTTAAGATATTTCTTAAACACACTAAAGAATGTTCTTCATTAAAATAAGTAAGTAAACCAAGAAACAGAGAAACTCAGTATTCATGAAACAGGGATCCTAAAGGGTGATCAAGAATATTCCTAGAGGATAACTGTACAACAGGCCTAGTGATAGGGACAGGAAATTTGTGGGCTCAAGAAAGGTTTCCATGTACAAAATTATATTGAGGTTTTTCTCTCTATCTCTTTCTCTCATCCTTTCCCTCCCTCTCTTCCTCCCTTCCTCATTTTCTTCCTCCTTTTCTTTCTACTTATTCACATGTATATTATATATACCTTATTCAAATGCATATAAATATTTGAATGTATTTGTATATACATCGAAAACAAAGCAAATGAAGCTGGGTACATATACACAATGGAATACTACTCAGCTATAAGAAAAGATGAAATATTGCCATTTACAACAAAATAGATGGACCTGGAGATCATCATGCTTAGTGAAATAAGCCAGACAGAAAAAACAAAGAACTGTATGACTTCACTCATATAAAACTGAAAGCAACAAAGAACAAGAAAACAAACAAATAACCCATGGACAGTTTAATGTTTATTTGAGGACAAATGGGGAGGGGATGGGAGGAAGAGCAGGGGTGGGAGAGGAGGGAGGAGAAGCTAAATATATGGTGATAGAAAGAGAACTCACGCTGAGTGGTGAACTTATTATACAACAAGTTGACAATGCACTGTAGAATTGTACACCTGGAACCTATGTAATTCTTGTTAACAGATGTCACCCCAATAAGTCTAACAACAAAATAAATTTTTTAAAAAAGCAAATGAAAAAATCTATGCAATTATTAACTTCAGGATAAACAAATTAACTATTAATATATAAAAACAAACACAAATAGACAAAGTAAGCAATGAAATTAGGCTGAAGAAAAACATAGTTTCAAAGTGTTAAATCCTCATCCTTCATAAAAGGAAATCATGTATAGAATTAATAAATTAAGACATTGAAGTATTACGTTTAAATATGGAGGCATATACCAAAAGAAACAGGCAAAGAGTTAAAAATATTTGTCTCTTGGAAACAAGACTGGGGATTGGGAAGGGGTGAATCCAATGTTGATGTTTTTCCTTGAAAGCCTTTTAATGTCATTTAATATTAAAAACATAACAAAAAAAATTTTTTTTAGTCTAAGAAGGGACTACACATCTATCAGAATGACCAAAATCCAGAAGAATAACAATTTCAGATGCTGGTGAGGATGTGGAACAACAGTACTCTCATTGATTACTGGTGGGAATGCAAAATAGCGAAGCCACTTTGTAAGACAGTTTGGCAGTTTCTCACATAACTAAACATACCCTTATCATATAATCCAGCAATTGCACTCCTTGGTATTTACCCAAATGAGTTGAAAATTTGTGTCCATACAAAAATCTGCACATGAATGTTTGCCACAACTTCATGCATAATTGCCAAATACTGGAAGCAACCAAGATGTCCTTCAGTAGGTGAGTAGATAATGGAATGTTATTCAGTGCTAAAAAAGAAATAAGGTTATCAAGCCACAAAAAGACATAAGTGAACATTAAATGCACGTTACTAAGTGAAAGAAGCCAATCTGAAAAAACTATAAAGCATAGCAGAATATGCAACCCCAAAACAAGTCACTTGGGCTAAGAATTATTGTGGGCTAAATGCAGTTAAAAAGAAATAGATTCAAGAAAAGCTCTCTGCTCTTCCCTTATTTACCTGAAAACAGGACATAAATTTGCAAAGATGTTCCTTCCTCCACTGTCTACCAGGAAGGACAGAAAATTAATCACCAGAGGTAATTGTAGACTGCACCAGAGGAATCTACGTAACAACCTTGCTAAAACTGGCCTTTATCTTGCATTAATTTCCCCACACATTTGCCTTCTGACAATTTGCCATCCTTTTCCTCTGTCTTGCTACTTCTCTAAAAACGTACTGTTCTTTTGTCAAGATGCTATATAAGCCTAAGTTCCACCCACCCCTTTGAGTTACTGATCTCTGAGTGTTCCCATGTGAGTGTGCAATGTACTATATTTTTTCGGGTATAAGATGACCCCTACCTTTCTAACCCAACATTAAGCAACCTCTCAACCAGTTACTCCTGTGTATAAGACAACCCTCAATTTTTGGTCTAACAATTTTAGACAAAACTATTATCTTATACATGGAAAAATATGGTATATATTAATAAACTTGTTTTTCTCTTGCTAATTTGTCTTTTGGCTGTTTAATTTACAATCCCCAGGTGAAGAACCTGGGAGAGTGAAGGAAAAAGAAGTTTTTCCCCACTTACTGCTACACACTATATGATTCCAACGATATGACATTCCGGGGAAAGACACAACTATGGAGACAGTCGAGGACCGGTGGTTGCCAAGGTTAATGGGGAGGGAAAGATGAATAATAGGAGCCCAGATTTTTATGGCAGTGAAACTACTCTGTATGATACTATTTAATGTTGGATATATGCCATTATACATTTATCAAAACCCACAGAATGTGTAACATTAAGAATGGACCCTAAGGTAAACAATGGACTGGGGGTAATAACGCTGTGTTAACGTAGGTCCATGCGTTCTAACAAATGCACCATTCTGGAGAGGGATATTGATCATAGGAGAGACCTTACACGTGTGGAGTATGGGTACACGGCCCATATGCTCAGTTTTGCCGTGAACCTAAAACTGCTCTAAAAAATAAAGTTTATTTTTAAAAATTTATCTTGCAAAAAGCACATCATGAAAAAAAAAAGTTTTAGAGGAGTTGCTCTAATGCGGTGTTTACCTAGGGAAACGTAACTGAATGGAGCCAGTGTGGAATCCTGGAAGGAACACCAACACAGAGCTCGGTTCCAGCCTTGAGTCAGCACTTCATCATCTAGGTGATCTGGGGAACGTCAGCTCCCTTTTCGGGTCCCATTTTCTCCCACTGAAGCACTAAGGAGCCGCACCAGGTGAGAAGTTGGCCGTAAACACGAGCCCCACGAAACGATGTGCTGGAAAATCATTTGTGGTCAAATAACCTTGGGAAACACAATACAATTTAATTGTCTCTTGGAGACGCCAATACACATTAACATTCTAAAAGGGGTGTGAAATCTCACAATAAAGAAAACATTATATTCTTTTAACCTGCTTCATAAATCTCTCGGACCATGTGTTCTCCTCACCAGGTTTTTTCTTTGAACCTATTGACAGTTCTCTGAACTACTGTTCTGTGGAAAACTTAAGGAAATACCACCTGTCTTAGTTCAGGCTGCTATCACGAAGGACCACAGACCAGTGGCTTATAAACAACAGAAATTTATTTCATGTGAATTTGGAGCTGGAAGTGCAAAATCAGTCTGCCAGCATGGTCAGGTTCTGGGGAGGTCCTTCATCTGAACCAAAGGCCGCTGTCCTCTTGTTTCACATTCACGTGAAATAAGGAGGGCTAGAGAGCTCTCTGAAGTCCCTTTGATAAGGGCACTAAGCCCATTCATGTGAGAGCTCCATCCTCATGACCTAATTACCTCACAAAGGCCCCACTTCCCAATACCATCACACTGGCGGTGGAGATTTCAATAAATGAATTTGGGGGACACAAATATCCAATCCATAAAACCACCCTAAGATAATTTCTAAGATGAATACTCTAAGATTCCTTCATTATATGAGACTCCACAGCAGTACCCATTCAATGGCCCTTGGATGAGTGATAGATTTGGGAAAATGCACATACTCAAATCATTTACTTCTCTGATTTCTTTCTTCACTGCTGTGAACTATAATAACTTCATAAGAAGTCATTTAATATGAGGTCATGAATGTCATTCCTGAAATAAAATTCCCATAAACTAATTATAGTTTCAAAACACAACCTGGATTTGCAGAAATTCTTTAAAACCTTCTTATGTGGCATTAGCCACATAACAAATAAATGTCTTATCTGAAAATGAATAAGAACTCATGGAGAAACTGCCTAAGTACCATTCAGCATTCTACAAAAAACAGAACCAATTTGGTCCTTCAAAGGCAAACAGCAAATCTTCCTCTTTTGATAGAAACATATCTGAGTGAGGAAATTGTAATGTATTATTTCATAACAGTAAATGGACTGCCTTAAGAATTTATGAACACAGCTGATTAGAACCCCTATCTGTCAATACTATGATGCAGAAAACACTTCTACTTTGAGGCAGAGAATCTGATTAAAATGTGGTTGATAAGAGGTGTCCATCATAGATCATAGTGCCAAGAGGAGCTCTTGCTTTAATGCCCTGCAAACTGTGGGAGCAGATGCTGAAACTGGCTCAGGAGAGTCATCAAGGAAGCCTAAATATAAAACAGCAGTTATGCAAGAATATTTAGAGGCCTCATGGTAGCAAAGAGAGAAGGGTCTTCAAAGTGTATCTACCAAGATAAGGCACTAGAGAGAAGTCTGAATTTATAACCGTCATCAGCTACAGAAGAAGGTAGAGACCCTGACACCATTAGCAACCACTCTGAGTAGATCTTTCCCCTGTGGGATGTATTTAGTGATCAACTTACAGTCATTATTCCTTCTTCCAATTAGGATTCCATGAAAAAATCTGACCTGCCAGAATTAACATTCTATGGAGGCTTGTCTTCTGGAAATCGTCACCATTGCCAAGAAAAAAAAAAAAAGTATCCCTATTCAAGCCAATTTAAAAATAAATCGCCATCTGCCACCAACAGGAAAGGCTCATTGGCCACAGAAGAAAAAGGCTATTCCAAAGCCATTGCTGAGTACCTACTGCAGCAAAAAATAAAAGCCAAGTATCCCATAGGCTCTGGGGCTCAGAGTTATTAAAACAAAATACAAATATTTCTCACTTCATTAGAGTTTAGTCAACTCATCTTTTGTCTTTTCCAGGTCTACAGGCACACGATTAACTTGAAAATAATATTTACCCTAGATTTTATCTCTCAGGTTTCAAAAAAAAAAAAGTACATCCAATCCTCAATAGAGACTAGAATAAACCAAGCTAGTAAGTCAAGTAGATAAAAACTTGTCAAGCAGGAAAGAACATTGTTATATGTTAGTGACTACAAACTGAAAACCAAAGAATAGAAAAATTAAAAGCAAGAAGCCAGTCTTTTATCATCTAAGTTAATTCCATTTTCACTTCACCTCCTATGCCATGAGACACCATGGGGTTGACCAATGAGAAACACCAGCCAAGGTCCACTGACACAGCATTTATTCCTGCTGCTGGCTGAGGTTTCACAGTAAAGGGAATTCCAAGATAACAAAGCTCCTTTTTCCAAGATCCATTTGAACGACCATATATTTAGGGTTAAAATTAAATATGGCTGGCTTTCTAGGGAGATTCGGAGGCATTTGAGTTAACATCTGTATATTTAAACAGTATGTTATATTTTATAATGTTCAAACTATTTGTCTTTTTTGAAGGCAATCAGGGCATGCCATCCCAAAATATGCCAGTGTAACATAAAAATTATTTTGAGCTAAAAGTATTTGAGTTCTTGAAGCCCTTCATCTTCCCACATGTAGACACTCCCAAAACAATTTAATATACCCCTTCCATGGGGACAACTCTAATCTTTTTGGAAATGAGGACTCAAAAAGTAGACACCACATTCAAAATATGTCCCATCTATTCCCCTAAGAGCCCATTTATCTTTCTACAAAGTGATTTGTCTTCCATAAATGCCCTTTCTCCCACCCACCTTTTAAGAAGTGATTTGCCTTTTCTCCCCTTCCCTTTCACCAGTTAAGATGGTATATAACCCCCAAATTCTAACCACCCTTTGAGTTATTTATCACTGAGCACAACCATGTGTATACACATGGCACTTGGGAATAAACTGTTTTCTCCCCTGGTAATGTGTCTTTTGTGAGTTTAATTTCCATGCTCCCAGACATAGAACACAAGAGAAAAAGTCTTTTCTGCCCCTGTATTTTCCAATTTGTTTTGAGGTACATACAGAGATTTCTATTAACAATATGAACACGTGTAGATTCAAAAATTCATCCCTCTTTTTGCATGCTCTCAGGTCCTTCCTTTGTCACACTATTATTGGCAGCACATGGCCTTGGATAGGTGTTTGGAGTCTCAGATGAGGAAATATTAAAAATTATGGCAGCTAACTCTGGGTTCAAAGCTTATCTAGAGGCAGACTGTCCTGTTAAGTGAGCTATCACTTGAATGGTAGCTCTTTAGCATTGCAAGTAAAAGGCAGGCATGTAGTCATATCCTGGGGAGAATGCACCTGAATCCCTTGGGGCTTGATAAAGGTTCCCCCACCTAAGGCTTCTTTGCATGAATCAGTCAGGAGGAGACGCTGACCACTTTGCTTAAGAGCCCAAGATCTCCAGGAGGGAAGATACTCAAGCCCTGCAGCATGACCTGGGTATTTCATGGTGATCTAAACAATAGTCCACTGACCCTAAAAGATGTCAAGAACCCCACAGTGGAATCACTACAGGGGAACAGGGAGGCTAGCTGGCATTCCAGGCTCAACTAAGAGGCAAAATGTGGGAAATGACCCTGGTACAGAGTTAGGCTGAGTCTGGAGCCCCTCTGGATCCACTGAGGCTGTGTCATGTTGTAGGGAAAATGGCTAAGCACATCAACATAAGCTTGGAGCCCAAGTGAGGTCACCAACAGCAGATTTTGAAAGGATCGACGCCAGGAAGAGCATCACTGAAGGAATAAACAAGAGTTCACCAGGCTGACCAAGATGGCCAGTGGCAGGACTCACAGCAACTGAAGTAACAGGCCACTAACAAGCTGACTGCACTTCCCACCTGTCTGGTGTATGGAAAGACTACAGCTTCAGTCCAAGGGTTCTTGGACAATCAGGAAAGGCCAAAAAAACCAGAGTGGGAAATACCAGACTTCTTGCCAAATAAAGTATATGAGGATGAAGAACATGAAGTGATATTTTTCCTCAAGCTGGTGAAACAGGTCATTATCATTTTCAGAAAGCTCATTTGAGTTAATAACTGTTTATCTAACAACTGTCAATTTAAACAAAACCATTAATCATTTTTAAATGATGAAAACTAGCAGTCATTCCCAACCCCCATTCACAGGAGGGAGAAAAAAATGGCCACTGATTTGAGAGAAAAAAAAAAAACAAAAAAAGGGGAGGAGGACAAAATGGCGACTGGAGAGGAGGTCGCTAAACCCTCTCCCAGAAAACACAATTGAACGGCCACCCAGGAGCCAAGAAAGAGGACCCTAGGTGACAAAAAAAAACAGCAGCTGAGACATCCACGCATTGCAAGTAAACACCTAAGGTTTGGAGAGAAAGGGGCGAGCGGGAGAGAGGGGAGGGAGCAAAGACGGATTGCCACAGGACCCGATCACGGCTGACGGCAGTGCATGGGAGGGGAGAAGCCAAGAGGCGACAAGAGAAAAAGCCCTAGCAAAGTGGCAGAACAGTGGGAGTCCACTGGGGAGCTGGGCTGGGGAGCTAGAATTTGGAGCGGCGAGTTGGGGACAGACCTTGGGAGCCAGCCTCTGGAACTCTTGAGTGGTAGCAGGGCTGAGTGAGGACTCTGAACTGCAGAGACTGACATCTTGGCTCTAGGCTCCCTTGGGACCCACAGCGCAGGCGCGCGTGGCTCCTGCACAGGGCTGTGGTTCCTGGTCCCGGCCAGCTGCAGAGGCAGACGGGCTGCTGCACAGGCAATGCACAGCCCCTACACAGACAGGGCTGTGGCTCCCATTCCGGCCCACTGCAGAGGCGGGCCAGTTGCTGGCGCAGCGTGCGCAGCTCCTGCGCAAGGCTGCAGCTCCGGTTCCAGGCCTGCTGCAGAGGCAGGTGGGCTGCCTTCCTACTGCGGGGTCAGACGCACAGCTTCGGACTTGTGTGCACGCCTGCTCACGCACCCCTGGGTCCTAAAAGCAGTGCGAGCCCGCAGGCTCTGCCCCAACATTTGGCCATGGAAGCAGGCCTGGGAAGAAAGGCGGATTTGATAGCATTCGCCCCAGCCAGCAGGAGCAGCAGCCTTGGCCCACATCACCCAGTTTCCCCAATATAGGGCAGAAGGCGGAGCTGCCCTGGTGTGCCTTTGTTGGCCTCTCCCCTTTCCTACAACCTTCCCAACCAACTAACTAACTACAGCAAGCTGAGGGACCATGATAGATGTGCATCACCACCAAACGTAGCAGGAGACCAGAAATAAGAAATAAACAACCCCTTTCTCTCCCAAAACTTGCCTCACCCCCAGTATCACCTCGTGTCTGCCCTACAGCAAGACACCACGAAAGTACCAATCTGGGCTCCTGGGCACTACTGAACATAATGCCCTCATGTCAAAGAGGAAGAACCCAGCAGACAGGATGAATTCCTTAAAAACGAAAACTCCTAGAAGTTTCCGAATTAAGTGACAGAGAATTTAAAGTAGCCATTCTAAAGGCTGTGAGAGAAATGAAAACATACTGTCAGAGCACCATGGCTGACATAAACAACATAAAAAAGAACATGAATGACATAAAAAAGGAACTTCATGAACAAAAGGAACAATTTAACAAAGAAATTCAAAACATAAGGAAGATTGAGATGGAAATGCGAGAGATAAATAATACAATAAAAGAAGTGAGAAACAAAATAACTGCCATAGGAAACAGGGCCAACCAGATGGAGGAAAGAATTAGTGATATCGAAAATCAGAACATGGAAACAGCTAAGAAAAAGGAAGAGAGGGAATACAGAACCAAAAGGATTGAAAGAACTCTACAAGAACTATCTGACTCCATGAGACAAAACAACATCAGGATAATAGGAATAGAAGAAGGGGTAGAGCACTCTACAGAGAACATACTCAAACAAATAGTAGATGAGAACTTTCCAAACTATGAAAAGATCTGGAACCCCAAGTTCAAGAAGAAAACAGATCCCCTAGATACCTGACCCCTAACAGATCTTCTCCAAGACACATGGTACTAAAGATGTCCAAAGAGACAATTCTCAAGGCAGCCAGGGAAAAAAGAACTATAACCTTTAGAGGAAAACCCATCAGACTGGCATCAGATTTCTCAGCAGAAACTCTGCAAGCCAGGAGGGAGTGGAATCCAATATTCAAAAATTTAAAAGAGAAGAACTTACAGCCAAGAATAAATTATCCTGCAAAATTATCTTTCAGATATGAAGGTGGAATAAAGACCTTCTCAGACACACAGAAGCTGAGGGAATTTGCCAGCACAAGGCCAGCACTCCAAGAAATACTGAAGGAGTTTCTTCAACCTGAAACAAAACATCAGGAAAAAAGGAATACAGTTGGGGCAACAAGAAACAAAAATAAAACAAAAACAAACAAAGAAATAAGTAATGGCCACAGGAAATCCTCACATATCGATCATCACTCTAAATGTTAATGGACTGAACTCACCAATAAAAAGACACAGAGTAGCAGACTGGATTAAAAAACAGAACCCATCCATATGCTGTCTCCAAGAAACACACCTCAGCCAGAAGGACAAACACAGACTCAAGAGTGAAAGGATGGGAAACAATACTTCAAGAAAATAGTAACCAGAGAAAAGCAGGAATTGCCATACTGATATCTAATGAAATAAACTTCAGGTTAAAAAAGATACTAAAAGACAAGGATGGACATTACATAATGATAAAAGGCACAATACAACAACAAGAAGACTTGACACTAATTAATATATATGCTCCCAACCAGGATGCACCAAAATATACAAAGAAACTACTAACAGATTTGAAAGGAGAAACTGATGAACACACCATCATTGTGGGAGACTTAAACACCCCACTAACAGCCATGGACAGATCATCCAAACAGAAAATAAATAAGGAAACAACAGCTCTAAAT